>APFE030171659.1:252130-304389 GCA_000404065.3 Pinus taeda
ATGAAAAAGTCAAATATAGTTTTCCAACCACCCACCCTATTTTTACCAAATTAAATTTTTAAATAATATAATTCCATTCAATTACCAAACAAATGTAATGATTCTCAATAGTTCGTTGGAATTACCAAAACCGACAATTATAAAAAGGAATTTGGAATGTTCAAAAATCAAAGGTGCTCTGATTAAATGGTGTGATTCTATGACTAGTTAAAAGGTAATGCGTAGGAATTTGGAATAGTCAAAATTCAAAGGTGCTGTCATTGAATGGTGCGATTCTACAACTAAATGTCGCCGGTTTCTTATTATTAAGAATATGACATCTATTTGCACATTAAAAAAAAAGTCAATAAAGAATAATTGCGTTTTTTTAATTTTTTCAAAGCAAAATGATAAACTGCCGTAATATTTTAAAATATTAAAGAGACAATTGTAGGAAATAAATATTATATATGGATTAATAAATATTATAAATTATAAAGAGAAAATTGTATGAAATAAATATTATTTATTATTCTCGTTGAATATGTGCTACACTTCATCATTTTGAAGTAATTTGCTTTTAAATTTTATTCCCATAAAAGCACATCCAAAGTCGTTATATTCATAGTTACCTATTTATTGCGTACTTTTTTTTCTTCATAATTTAATAATTCTAGCATTTGCACCACATGTTGCAAAGAATCTTTTTTTTTTCACAATTTAATAATACTAGCATTTGCACCACATGTTGCAAAGAAAACGCTGTAAGACAATGGTATAAGAAATAATAATATAGAAGAATAAGTCAACATTTTATGTAATTTTGTTTCTTTACTAGTGTTTCTTTTTTATCATAAACTAGGTTCTATTGTCTAATAGATCATCTTCATTGATTTTTACACTTTATTGATAAAGTACAGAATCAGAGTCCTAACAAAGTTGAGATTTATACCTTATTATCTTAAACTTGTGGTTATGTTGTTGATGATTCAAGCCATTTTAACAAAAACAAAGTTGAGATTTATAACTTGTTATCTTAAACTTGTGGTTATGTTGTTGATGATTCAAGCCATTTCAACAAAAACAATTTGAGTGGAATGTAAACTCCCATTTAGAATAATCTCCGATCTAAGTTCCTGTATATCCATTAAACAATCCTATATCAAAATATGCACTTCAATGGTTACGAAGTACAAAATTATTTCATATAAAAGGAGAAAATACAAATACGGACTTGCAAAAGTTCCTAACTTTATGATTGTGGAAGGATAATTGAAGCATAGTTGTTTTGCAATGCTCATTGCAACCCAGGGGGCAGATTTTTCAACAAGAAGAAAACAAAAAAAAAAGTGGGGGATGGGGGTTCCTAGACCCCACACACTCTTTAATTGCAGAACAAAGTCTGGCATCACTAACTCTTGCCTACCATATTCGTCAATAGGTGCATCATAGTCGTAATGGTGGTAATGTATGGACCTTAGCTTGTCTGGGCAAATACAGAGAAAATTTTTATTAATACCAAAAAACAGATGATTTGGAGAATCATGAATAAAGAATGATTTAGGTCCTTTCAACCTGGTGCGGGGCCAATATATAAGAAGGAAACTCTTCCCTGAAAGCATGGATCTCTCCATTGTTGCATATATGTTTTACTCTTCCCTGTGATGGCATGGGGTTTCCAAAGGCTTTCCGGAGCCTTACACGGAAGGCTTTTTATGGTACGATGGATGCTGGGCAATATTTGGTGTTGCAGAGAAACCCCAGTCAAGAAGCTGGCTTTTTGGATCTTCGGGGAGACCAGGAAATCCATATTGCTTTTCACAGAGGATCATCTCGCCAGACTGCAGTGAACCACCACCAATCACTTCGAGCGATTTCTTCGACCAGCCTGCAATGAACTCTGGTTTCTGCTTCAAATTTTCGTCTTTACATTATATTCACATTTACATGGTATATAGATGAGAAAACCTTGCATATTTTGTCTCTATTGGTTTGGAATCATGGCTTTAAATCTTAAAAATAGTTTTTTTATTAAAAACTAATTATTTCATGTATTTTTTAAAGACTGGTTCATTTAGACCTGACTAGTCCTGGTTTGACCGGTTCCAGTTTGGAACCTAATTTATGAAGTGGACCGGTCCGGTCACTAGTTCCAATTTTTAAAAATATGGTTAAGAAGGATTTCGATTACTGCTTGTGGTTTAAGGAATCATGGAAATGGGACATACCATAAAAACTCAAATGCTTTTGTTGGTTGGCACTACACAACCGCATCCTTACTTGGAAGAATCTTCAACAAAGGGGCTTTATTGGTCCAGGTATTTGTCTGATGTGCAAGCAAGGGAATGAAGATGTTGATCATTTGTTGCTTCAATGTGCATTTGTTATGGCAGTCTGGGAGGGGGTTTTGTATGCTTTATGTATTGTTCTGGATGCTTTTTACATTATTTAGTCAATCTGGAGGAGTTGGAATGCACTAATTTGTTAACAGAAAGTTGCAATTGTGCACGAAGTTATCATTAAGTCTGGTGCCTATTTTGCGGAAATAAGGCCAACTAAAAAATTCAGATTCCTAGGTATCTGGAACAATAGAGCTGAAATTATTGCTTTATGGGGTGTCCTCATAGGAGCGAAATGGCTGGGACTAGAGAGCTTATTTGGAGATGCTAAGGGCATAATTGATTGGGTCAAGAATTACACTCTGTTTAATCCTCCTATTTTATCAAATTGGATGAGGCGGATTCAGCACCTGGTAAGTACTTTCCAACAAATAGATTTTGGTCATATATATAGGGAACAAAACCAGATTGTCGATCTACTTTCAAAGCAAGGCATCACAAAGGAACCTGGTAAGATTCATTTCGCAACTTTTATTCAGGATGTAATGACAAATGTTGAATGCATTAATTTTACTTAGGAGACCACTCATGATATGATCTGGAAACATAAGAGAAATTATGCTAGGGGTATTTTAGGGGTTAAGATGTTGGATACACATGTTGTAAATTTGTGTGTTTTTTGGACAATATGATCTGGAAACATAAGAGAAATTATGCTATGGGTATTTTGGGGGTTAAGATGTTGGATACACATGTTGTAAATTTGTGGTTTTTTGGACAATATGCAGTTTAATTTAATTTGATATAGATGAATATAGGGTAGATCACAGAGAGAAACTCTAAAACAGAAAGGAAATAGACATGAGAGATTTAGGAGACATGAAAATTTTTTATAGACAGATACAAGATCATGTACAAGAAACTGAAAATTTTACCAATAAGAGAAGCTATGCTATGGGTATTTTGGGGGTTAAAATGTTGGATACACATGCGGTAAATTGTGTCTGTTGGACAATATGTAGTTTAATTTGATATGGATGAATATAAGATAGAACATAGAAAGAATCTCTAAAACAGTAGAAAGAAAATAGACATAAGAGATATAAAAAAATCTTATAGACAGATACCAGATCATGTACTCTCTTTTTGTATTAATAAAAAGAATGAAAAAAAATCTGGACACCTCCACGATTACACCGGACATGAATACTGAGTCATTTTCTTCGCACTCAGATGAAGGGGCATCATCTTTCACACCTTGAGAACTACAACATAATTTCTCGTCTTTGCTCTGTCGCATAATTTCTAGCTCTGGTTGCTTGACCTTTTCCATCTGTTGTTTCAACGATTTGCCGCAAAACATTTGCCCAGGGAACTACAAGAAAATACACCCCAAAGTGAATTTATGCAGGCCATCTTTGTAGGACTGAAAGGCATCGGTGTAATTTCAACATTGCTATTCTAGATTGAATGATCTTCATCTTCTACCGAATTGGTAACATTATTGTCAGAGTTTTTCTCTATACAAAGCCCAGGAAATGAGTTGGATGGAGCCGAAACCTTCAGCTCAGGAATCACATGGGATTGGGGGTGTCACTGAATGATGGGCTAATTGATCAAGGCTATTGGAATTGGTTGCCGGAATTAATGATGACGATTTGGGACTTGCAGGGGGCTCTAAGGTACCGCTCATAGGAAAGAATTCAGCTTCGTGTGCATTCAATTCAATTATATCCTCATCCTGGTAGTCATTCATATTTTCTTGCTGCAGAGAACCCTCAAAGACTTCAATCGATCCTTTGTTTAAATGAGAGAGATTCCAACTGAAATAGCCCCCAATTTCTTTGGGGGATGCTGATGAAGTTCTAGTGGAAATCGATGGAGGTAAAGTTATAGCACTGTGGGCGCTTGCAGGCACATGACCAGTTGATTCTTATTCTATCTGCACTGACTTACAAACCCTAGGCCATCTGAAAGGGGCAGAGTCTAGTGGTGCCTTGTAGGAATAATATTCCTCAGACAAATGTGTCATCTGCTTTGTGGGTATACCGGAATTTTTTAGTAGCTCACCTGATGAATCGCTAGGTGAATACATTTCGAGTACCACTCTGTGTTTATATACACTATAACCCTGTGGGGTTTTTGAATAGCTTCTATGGCTATATATCTCCTGTGTAGCAGTGGCAAGTGTATTCACATGCAACATTTGTTGGAAATGATCACTGAGATCATCGATGGATAACTTTGCTAAAACTGATTCCAGTAACATGATTTTTAAATCAAATACTGCTTGATAATCTCAGATATGGTATTTGAATAAAATGGTGGATGGCAGTGGAATCGTGTATTTATGGTGTGCACAGGAAACTGCAACTGCAAACATTGAATATGTATAGAGAAAAGTAGGGTTTCGCCTTTTTCTATCAACAGGTAGGGTTTGTTGAGAAGAGAAAATGTTTTGAGTGGCGTTGCACTAAGCGAGATTGTTGGGATTCAACGTTGATTGCGTAGTTGATGATTTGCAGGCTCCTCAAAACCTTCTCAACAATCTTATGGTCACTTACATATTCACCATACGTTCCTGATTTGTTCTCTGCATTCATTTCCAGAGTCATAAACTGATTAACATACTCAAATCCACAATGAACATTGGCCAATACACAGGCTATGCTATCGCTTTCTAAAATGTAGAGCCTATGAGCTGCTCAAGAGTGTCTCAGATTTGCTTTAGTTCACAAACCTCTATTACAACCTTTAGAACCAGTGATCATGAAGGGATCCCAAAAGCTCATCTTTGGAAAAAACTTCTAGGTTCTTTGACTTTTCAATGACAACTACTAAAACATCAAATTTGATTTGCAGGATCCTCAAAACCTTCTCAACAATCTTATGGTCACTTATATATTCACCATATGTTCCTAATTTGTTCTCTGCATTCATTTCCAAAGTCATAAACTGATTAACATACTCAAATCCACAATGAACATTGGCCAATACACAGGTTGTGCTAGCGCTTTCTAAAATGTAGAGCCTATGTCCCCTGGGTTTTTCAATCAACAAGAAAAAGAACCTTGCATACTCTGTTTCGAGTAAAAAATATTAACCTCCTAGAGTTGTTTTGTGGCGTATCTCCTTGGTTTGACCTTGAATTCCCATCTCTTTCTGAGTTGGATCTGTTATATCTACCCAATTATTGTAGTTCATTTTCTACCTCTATCGACATATGCTTGTGATTCGAAGGAATTCTTCCAAGGAGTCATCATCTCTGTTCATACTTGTTGTAGGGGAGAGCAGGGATCCCATTAGCTCATTTATGCAAAGCCATGCTAGATTCTTTGATTTTTCAATGACAACAAATAAAACAACAAATTTGATTGGTAGCCTCTTTTAAACCTGGTCAACAATCTTGTAGTCAATTATATCTTCACCATGTGTATTTGATTGGTTTACTTTATTCATTATTGGAGTCATAAACTGATCAACATACTCAAAATCCTTCATAGTTAAATTCCTAAAACTCCTCTTATAAGTATGCAAGTTTTTTGTTTCTACTTTGCCAACCTTGGTAAGCAATATCTAAAGTGCCCCATGCTTGCTTGGTATAATTTTCTACTACAAATTTTGGAAATGTTGGCTCTTTTAGTCTGTGCTAAATAAGCCTTAGTACTTTTGAATACAAACATTTAGAACTTGCCTTTATAGATTAACCTTTGCATATAGAGTGGGTTTTCTATTGCTTCAGTTAAATCTATGGCTAATCAAGTAAGAGTCTATCTTGATGTACCAAGCCCTTGGACAAACATAAATAATCAAAATGTTTTTGTTTTAACCTTGTTGTACCAGGATCTTGCTGATGGCCTCTACCACTAGACTGCCAGAGTTTTTTTCTAGCGTATCTCCTTGATCTAAACTTGATTTGTCATCTCCTTGTACGTTGTCTCTCTTATTTCTACCCCCGCTTTTGTTGTTCCTTTCTCTGCCTATGCTCAATGGGACTAGATAGTAGACTACAAATTTTGATAAATCTAGCTGCAGTCGTCCATATCTTGAAGTTGCACAACAAATTCCATATTTGAACATAGAGCCACGGTCACAACCTAGACATGTACATATTCTTAACATGAACAATAGTAACAAAATGCAGAAATTCCATCAAAAAAGAATAAGTAGAAACTTGAAATTCTGGCTAGAATAAAGAGTAAACCTTGTTGGACTACACTTTTGGGCTGACTCTCCAATTGTGATACAACCCTAGCATTCACAGGCTGCTATAGAAAATGTTTGTGGCCCTCGTAAGGACAAACAAGCCAAATATTGGTGAATATTGAAAAGAACCAAATGGCGATATGGCCATTCTTGACTACATTTAAAATATAAGACAATCATAAATTAGAATAGAATCTGATAAAAAAGAATGACCAAAGTAAATGAATGAACTCTAAAATAGAATACCACTTGAGAAACATCAAACGGCTCAATTCTTGTCCAAAGACAATACCACTAGAGAAAGATCCATAATCACTGCTTGAGCTACTACATTTGATGCTAACTGATGTCGTCTCTTTCTCAATATCAACACTAGGGAAGTTTGTTGCAGGCATCTCATCCCCACCAACATCAACAGATTCATCACCAGGGTCACAACCTACACATGTACATATGATTACATGAACAACAGTAACGAAATGCATAAATTCCATCTAAAAAGAATAAATAGAAACTTAAAATTCTGGCTAGAATAAAGAGTAAACCTTGTTGAACTATGTTTGTGGGCTGACTCTCCAATTTTGATACAACCCTAGCATTCACAGGCTGCTACAGAAAATGTCAGTGGCTCTCGTAAGGACAAACAAACCAAATATTAGTGAACATTGAAAAGAACCAAATGATGATATGGTCATTCTTGACTACAGTCATAACACTAGGACAACATACTGCAGGATTAGGAAGCCTTGCTGAAGCCTGGGTATTTCTGGTGCCTTCGCCTATCTCTTTGAGGCAATTGAAAACAAGGTTCTGTAGCTCTCATAAATAATCATCATCAAAAGCATCAATGTCAACTTCGATTTCCTCCTCATTCTGACTTAGACCAATGTGCTTCCTTAAGAATGTAATTATGGGTACCGCCATCTCATCTGGTAATTTTTCAAGATCCTCACAAAGCTTCTTCTTTTCGTTAAATGACATCGGGTGTTTCTTTACATAGCTAATGTGCAATACAGGGTGCATTTTCGCATGAGCATTTAGTTGTATTTTGTAATTATTTCAGTGTATTGCATCAGCTAGAAGAAATAGTCCTATTGGATTTTACCCTTAGATATGCCTTATCACCAACTTGCAAAGAGCTTAGAGTACAGTGTAATCCACATGCAATTTTGTACTTGCTTGTACCTTTCCATATTTATTTTGTAGCCATTCAATTCATTATACATCCTTTGCAGCATTTTCATTGAGACTTGGGTTTTTCACTTTCAATTCTAAATCCATGAAAATAAATGTTCCATAACTATTTTGTATTTTTGCAAGGAGTTACACACACTGGCACATGCCTACTGCTATAGTAAGAGATTTCCATAAATGGAAGCCTCTTCCCACAAAACAGTTGCTCTATATCTCTTAGCAGCCACATAAGCTCTTCACAAAACAATTTCTCTATAACTCTTTCCATTTGCACATGTAGCTAGGACTAGTTGTCACTGTTGAAGGATAATTATGTGCACAAATCGTTAAACAAGTCCTGAAAATTTCCTTTAAATTTAGTTTCTCCACACTCACAATATCTTTGGGAAGGCCATATCTGGAAAAGCTGAAGCTATAAATATATTAGTAATATCTTCTCCCTTGCTTGTGATAAGATGAGAGATAAATATAGCCATCTAGGTTAGTCTATTATCTGCCACCAAAATCTGATCAATGTCTACTTGTCCGAGGCAAACATGTCACAAATTCCATCTAAATACTCCCTCATTATTATGAATAGGTAATCCTCTTTGAAATCTTTAATAGATATATCTTGCATCTACACACTTGGGTATTGAGTTTTGCTCTTCTTCATTGTTCTGGTAGACATGGGAAATTTCAAAGTGCCAAGTCCACTAGAAGACCAAATGTGCAAAGGTGGAGCAGATTCATCAATCACCTGCAAATAGGCTCAACCACCCCAGGGGTTGAGGACCTCAGACAATGTAAACATGCCTTTGAACCCTAATGTGGACCCTTTGATGATAAGGATCCGGGGACCCTTATGATGTGGAAAACAAGCAGTGAAGAACACACCTGGCAAATAGACAATTATCATAATGAATATTACAGTAACACTTCATTCCTCCCTCATATAGGACTTGAAGATTTTTTGCAAAAATGGGCTGCCTCAGGTTGTCTAAGAAGTATTAAAATAATAACAAAATTGTAACTACTTACTCGAGGGCTAATTTGTGTTGCTTGAGATATTAAAAACTAGATACCTGTACCTGAATAATTACAAAATTATACAATTATTGTTACATGTGTTGTTTCCTCCCAGCTTATGCAGAAGTTGTCCTTAATTTCTAGAAAGTGTTGTTCAAATGTAGCCCGGGATATCCCTTTGGCTTGAGATGGCAAGTTCCCTTGTGTACCTTTAAATATGATTTGGTTTGCCTATTCTCTGTTGAAGCTATTGATACAGTTTGGGGGTTGAATAGTATGTTCTCTGAGTGTGGGCTTGTATCTATAGCATCACATTGTGTGGAATCATGAATGTAACATGTGTACCTCCACCAACTGTGAGGGTTCAAAGAGGTTGATGTTATTAACATTTTACGTTGAATGCAAGACGTGCTCGATTAAGAGCTAAATAGAGGCATTCGGGCCAACAATTTGCAAAATTGTGTATGGCTCAATATTGAATGGTTTTGGGCAATGTTGGTGTTGTTTGTTAAACTATATCTTGTCAAGATGAAGCTAGACTTGATCGCTCACCTAAAAATTGTGAGGAATCTGATGCCTAAGTGGAGGCTTAGAGCTTTTTATTTTTCTCGTGTTTTATTTGTATGTTCTTTATATCTTATCTGTCTTGGATTTGTATGTTCTGCCACCCTTGTGCAACTTTTGTTCTTGAAATTTTAATCCACTGTAGGTTGCTCTACAATTATGCTAACAAGGTCACTCCAAGAAATTTTCACAATATTTGATGGGTGAGACATCACAAACCAATGTCAATAAAATGTTCAATTGCAAGTGTGATGAAAATCTTCGTGGCTGAGTTGCATGTTACTTTTAAGCCATCCCAAACTGTAGGGATGTGGATGCAGTTGTGGGAAGATTTATTGTTGTAACCAAGTCTTATGACACCAAGTTTTTCATGTTGCCATTGTCGATTATTAGTTGAACTAGTTGATCCTTAACTTGGAAATTTTGTGAAAAAGGACGTTCTTTATTAGTGGATTATTAGCCTATCATTAAAACTAATTGCAGATTGGGCCCTTGTAGATACCTTTGCATTTATTTCTGTCACAAGAATCCTAGCCTTGAGCTTTTTTGTTTACAATACGTGAAACAGGAACATGTCTTGTGATCATCAAAGTAATTGCATGAAGGTTCTTCACTGCTCTTGTTGATCCCTCTTGAAGGTGCAGTGATGGGCATCACTTCTTCAGTAGGGGAGGTGTGGGGTGATTGAGTTGCTGAGGCACTAAGGTATTGATTGTGCTAGTGCCTCTATGAGTTTAGCTTCAATTTTGAGGGTTATTTGAAAAGGTTTCCCTAGTGAGATAATTGGAAAGAACTTCATTTTCCATTGGATGTGAGAGAAGAGACTGCCGACAAATCTTATCTGTGAACTTTGTTTGGTTCTTTAACAACCATTAATTTTTTAAAAAGCTGATATATTGGATCTGATCAGGGTTTTGGTGAAGATGAAGCCAAGCCTTTATAAAATCTTTGCAAGACTTGAAAGGGTAAAAATGGTCATAAAATGATACTTCTAATTGGTCCCATTGTTGTACAGGATATTGCTGACTGTTGTTGTAAAATGATACTTCTAATTGGTCCCAAAATGTATGTGCTCAATCTTCCCTGTGTATTCATGATTTTTGAGCATCTGTAAATTGGGGTTGTATTTGAAAGTACACTTTCAAACTTCATAGCCATGCATCATATATGTTAACACTGGATTCTTTCCTCAGCTGCATTATCAATTATTTTATCCTCAGCTTTTAGTTACACTCTCACCTTGTAAGTTTGGTTTGTGTGTCTAAAATTGTAGCTTCTTACGTATGCCTTTTCCATGTGGTTTTCGAATTTTTCTTGTAAATATACCTTTACTTTTTCTTTGCCTTCTATGCGCAGCTTACTACATCACCACCTTTTCATCCATTTGGTATTCATCTTTTCCTATGTGCCTGGCCTTTTTTTCAAGGTCTCTTGCAGAGCTTGCCTTGAATGCCTATCTTTATTCATTGTTTCCAAACAAACAGTAAACTATATTCCAATCCTACAATTTTGCACACATGTGTTTTTCAAGACATAGGGAGCTATCCATCCTCCTTGAAGTTACCTTAATCTGAATGCTTCCCAATTATGTGTTTTTATAAACCCCTTTCCCAAATATTTGTAATAGCTAGACTGCTTGAGCTTGTCAATATAAGTGATATATTTGTTTTTTGAGAGTCTTCCTATTTTGTTGTAGTGGTGTTTTGACATCATTTTGGCTTCCTATCAAAATATGTAAAATGTGCAAGCTTTTTTGCTTGAGAGAAGAATCTTCCCTTTTTAGTTGTAGTGGTATTTACTATCATTTTGGCTTCTTAACAGACTACTTAGAAGCTGAGTAATGGTTTTGATATTTTCTGTTATTTGTTCCATAACAAACTATCATTCTTTCCTTAAGACAAGCCTCTGATTGAAGGACTCGAAACATTGACTGACATATAACGAATTGCAGAAAATCCTGAAACCATTACTTATGATCACCACTGTGAGACTTTCTCCCATTCTTTTACGTGAAAGCTGCCAAATGCTCCTTTAAGCGGCATATTTTCCTAGTCATGAGTAGCATATTATCTATTTTAAGTGTCTATGGCATATTTGTAGATGTTCATCCCCATGCCACCTCTTGTCAACCAGTCCTTGAGCTTGTTAATGTAGAGCATATTGACAGGACTGGGCCGTCTTGACAAGGAATTGCTGGTTTGACTAAACTAGACCTCCTAACCGAGATGATTTGACCAGACAGAGTTAATTTGGTCCAAGACTTGTCAGGCCTTGCTATGTCCAATCAAAGAAATTAGACTGGAGTTGACCTTGCCAGTGATAGACAAATCTGGCTAGGTTCGATGGGTCAACTCGTGGGTCTTGTCTCTCCAATGAGTCTCCTTCACTTGCATTTTTCACTTGTTTCTCCTCAATTCTCTGAGCGAGTTTGTATGCAAGCCTACTAGGTTTTTCCAAGCAAAATGAGATGGAGACCTAGGGTTGGCCCCTCAAATCTTGGATGATGATATATATATATATATATATATATATAATGTCATGATTGGACAATTTTTCATTTTTGTTCATAAATTCATGCCATGGCGCATTGTGATTAATATATAAATATATTATCATATGATATGAGTTATACAAATACCATTTTGGGATTCCACAATACAAATATGTTATATTTGCATTATATTTAGTGTAATATTTTGAGTCTAATCTACTTTGAATGCAAAAAGTTTATATTCTTCTAGATATTCTATATTTTTTGTACTTTTCTTTACATATTCTAAACTTTTTGTTTTAACCTTGTTGTAGTAGGCTCTTGCTGATGGCCTCTACCACTAGACTGCCAGAGTTTTTTTCTAGCGTATCTCCTTGATCTGAACTTGATTTGTCATCTCCTTGTACGTTGGCTCTCTTATTTCTACCCCCGCTTTTGTTGTTCCTTTCTCTGCCTATGCTCAATGGGACTAGATAGTAGACTACACATTTTGATCAATCTAGCTGCAGTCGTCAATATCTTGAAGTTGCACAACAAATTCCATATTTGAACATAGAGCCACAGTCGCAACCTACACATGTACATATTCTTAACATGAACAAAAGTAACAAAATGCAGAAATTCCATCTAAGAAGAATAAGTAGAAACTTGAAATTCTGGCTAGAATAAAGAGTAAACCTTGTTGGACTATGTGTACCTGGAAATTTTGTGAAAAAGGATGTTCTTTATTAGTGGAGTATTAGCCAGTCATTAAGACTAATTGCAGATTGGGCCCTTGTAGATACCTTTGCCTTTATTTTTGTCACAAGAATCCTAGCCTTGAGCTTTTCTGTTTACAATACGTGAAACAGGAACATGTCTTGTGATCATCAAAGCAATTGCATGAAGGTTCTTCTCTACTATTTTTGATCCCTATTGAAGGTGCAGTGATGGGCATCACTTGTTTAGTAGGGGAGGTGTGGGGTGATTGAGTTGCTGAGGCACTAAGGTATTGATTGTGCTGGTG
Source organism: Pinus taeda (assembly GCA_000404065.3). Classification (NCBI taxonomy): domain Eukaryota; kingdom Viridiplantae; phylum Streptophyta; class Pinopsida; order Pinales; family Pinaceae; genus Pinus; species Pinus taeda. The sequence goes on from APFE030171659.1 coordinate 264,918, forward strand.
CCTCTATGAGTTTAGCTTAAATTTTGAGGGTTATTTGAAAAGGTTGCCCTAGTGAGGTAATTGGAAGGAACTCCATTTTCCATTGGATGTGAGAGAAGAGACTGTCAACAAATCTTATCTATGAACTTTGTTTGGTTCTTTAACAACCATTAATTTTTTAACAAGCTGATATATTGGATCTGATCAGGGGTTTGGTGAAGATGAAGCCAAGCCTTTATAAAATCTTTGCAAGACTTGAAAGGGTAAAAATGGTCATAAAAGGATACTTCTAATTGGTCCCATTGTTATACAGGAGATTGCTGACTGTTGTTGTAAAATGATACTTCTAATTGGTCCCAAAATGTATGTGCTCAATCTTCCCTGTGTATTCATGATTTTTGAGCATTTGTAAATTAGGGTTGTATTTGAAAGTACACTTTCAAACTTCATAGCCATGCATCATATATGTTAACACTGGATTCTTTCCTTAGCTGCATTATCAATTGTTTTATCCTCAACTTTCAGTTATACTCTCACCTTGTAAGTTTGGTTTGTGTGTCTAAAATTGTATCTTCTTACGTATGCCTTTTCCATGTGGTTTTCGAATTTTTCTTGTAAATATACCTTTACTTTTGCTTTGCCTTCTATGTGTAACTTTCTACATCACCACCTTTTCATCCATTTGGTATTCATCGTTTCCTATGTGCCTGGCCTTTTTTTCAAGGTCTCTTGCAGAGCTTGCCTTGAATGCCTATCTTTATTCATTGTTTCCAAATAAATAGTAAACTATATTCCAATCCTACAATTTTGCTCACATGTGTTTTTTCAAGACATAGGGAGCTCTCAATCCTCCTTGAAGTTACCTTAATCTGAATGCTTCCCAATTATGTGTTTTTATAAACCCCTTTCCCAAATATTTGTAACAGTTAGACTGCTTGAGCTTATCACTATAAGTGATATATTTGTTTTTTGAGAGTCTACCTATTTTGTTGTAGTGGTGTTTTGATATCATTTTGGCTTCCTATCAAAATATGTAAAATGTGCAAGCTTTTTTGCTCGAGAGAAGAATCTACCCTTTTTAGTTGTAGTGGTATTTACTATCATTTTGGCTTCTTAACAGACTACTTAGAAGCTGAGTAATGGTTTCGAGATTTTATGTTATTTGTTCCATAACAAACTATCATTCTTTCCTTAAGATAAGCCTCTAATTGAAGGACTCAAAACATTGACTGACATATAACGATTTGCAGAAAATCTTGAAACCATTACTTATCACCACTGTGAGACTTTCTCCCATTCTTTTACGTGAACGCTGCCAGATGCTCCTTTAAGCGGCATATTTTCCTAGTCATGAGTAGCATATTATCTATTTTAAGTGTCTGTGGCATATTTGTAGATGTTCATTTTGGTTCATAAATTCATGCCATGGTGCATTTTGATTAATCTATAAATATATTATCATATGATATGAGTTATACAAATACCATTTTGGGATTCTGCAATACAAATATGTTATATTTGCATTATAGTTAGTGTAATATTTTGAGTCTAATCTATTTTGAATGCAAAAAGTTTATATTCTTCTAGATATTCTATATTTTTGTATTTTTCTTTACATTTTCTATACTTTTTGTTTTAACCTTGTTGTAGCAGGCTCTTGCTGATGGCCTCTACCACTAGACTGCCAGAGTTTTTTTCTAGCGTATCTCCTTGATCTGAACTTGATTTGTCATCTCCTTGTACGTTGGCTCTCTTATTTCTACCCCGCTTTTGTTGTTCCTTTCTCTGCCTATGCTCAATGGGACTAGATAGTAGACTACAAATTTTGATCAATCTAGCTGCAGTCGTCAATATCTTGAAGTTGCACAACAAATTCCATATTTGAACACAGAGCCACGGTCACAACCTACACATGTACATATTCTTAACATGAACAACAGTAACAAAATGCAGAAATTCCATCTAAAAGGAATAAGTAGAAACTTGAAATTCTGGCTAGAATAAAGAGTAAACCTTGTTGGACTACATTTTTGGGCTGACTCTCCAATTGTGATACAACCCTAGCATTCACAGGTTGCTATAGAAAATGTCTGTGGCTCTCGTAAGGACAAACAAGCCAAATATTGGTGAATATTGAAAAGAACCAAATGACGATATGGCCATTCTTGACTATATTTAAAATATAAGACAATCATAAATTAGAATAGAATCTGATAAAAAAGAATGACCAAAGTAAATGAATGAACTCTAAAACAATATACCACTTGAGAAACATCAAAAGGCTCAATTCCTGTCCAAAGACAATACCACTAGAGAAAGATCCATAATCACTGCTTGAGCTACTACATTCGATGCTAACTGTTGTCGTCTCCATAATCACTGCTTGAGCCACTACATTCGATGCTAACTGTTGTCATCTCCATAATCACTACTTGAGCCACTACATTCGATGCTAACTGTTGTCGTCTCTTTCTCAATATCAACACTAGGGAAGTTTGTTGCAGGCATCTCATCCCCACCAACATCAATAGATTCATCACCAGGGTCACAACCTACACATGTACATATGCTTACATGAACAACAGTAACCAAATGCATAAATTCCATATAAAAAGAATAAATAGAAACTTAAAATTCTAGCTAGAATAAAGAGTAAACCTTGTTGAACTACATTTGTGGGTTGACTCTCCAATTGTGATACAACCCTAGCATTCACAGGTTGCTACAGAAAATGTCAGTGGCTCTCGTAAGGACAAACAAACCAAATATTGGTGAACATTGAAAAGAACCAAATTATGATATGGCCATTCTTGACTACAGTCATAACACTAAGACAACATACCACAGGATTAGGAAGCCTTGCTGAAGCCTGGGTATTTCTGGTGCCTTTGCCTATCTCTTTGAGGCAATTGAAAATAAGGTTTTGTAGCTCTCATAAATAATCATCATCAAAAGCATCAATGTCAACTTTGATTTCCTCCTCATTCTGACTTAGAACAATGTGCTTTCTTAAGAATGTAATTATGGGTACCGCCATCTCATCTGCTAATTGTTCAAGATCCTTACAAAGCTTTTTCTTTTCGTTAAATGAAATTGGGTGTTTGCATTTTTCAACCTTTGGTTTCTGCTGACTTGGTACATCTGAGAGAGGAGCAGAATTTGGAGGTTGCACCTTTGGCTTATTTCTTGTTTCTGTAATTTTGTTACTATGCTATTACTTCTTGGTTGGAATAATTTGAACATCCTGAGTTAATTTTCTAGAAACTTTATCTCCAACCAAATCCCATGTAACCTCCAATGCATAAGGGTAATCAAGAAGCATATTGTATGAAGTCCTAGCTCATACATGTGTTTTTTGGACAATAATAAGAGAAATTATGCTATGGGTATTTTCGGGGTTAAGATGTTGGATACACATGTTGTAAATTTGTGTGTTTTTTTGGACAATATGAAGTTTAATTTAATTTGATATAGATGAATATAGGGTAGATCACAGAGAGAAACTCTAAAACAGAAAGGAAATAAACATGAGAGATTTAGGAGACATGAAATTTTTTTATAGACAGATACAAGATCATGTACAAGAAATAGAAAATCTTAAGATCACGTACAAGAAATAGAAAATCTTACCGATAAGAGAAGCTATGCTATGGGTAATTTGGGGGTTAAAATGTTGGATACACATGCGGTAAATTTGTGTCTGTAGGACAATATGTAGTTTAATTTGATATGGATGAATATAAGATAGATCACAGAAAGATTCTCTAAAACAGTAGAAAGAAAATAGACATAAGAGATTAAAAAAAATCTTATAGACAGATACCAGATCATGTACTCTATTTTTGTATTAATAAAAAGAATGAAAAAAAATTTGAACACCTCCACGATTATACCGGACATGAATACTGACTCATTTTCTTCGCACTCAACCGAAGGGGCATCATCTTTCACACCTTGAGAACTACAACATAATTTATCGTCTTTGCTCTGTCGCATAATTGCCGACATTGGTTGCTTGACCTTTTCCATCTGTTGTTTCAATGATTTGCCACAAAACATTTGCCCAGGGAACTATAAGAAAATACACCGCAAACTGAATTTGTGCAGGCCATCTTTGCAGGATTGAAAGGCGTCGGTGTAATTTCGACATTGCTATTCTTGATTGAATGATCTTCATCTTCTATCGAATCGGTAACATTATTGTAAGAGTTTTTCTCTATACAAAACCCGGGAAACAAGTTGGATGGATCCGAAACTTTCAGCTCAGGAACCACATGGGATTGGGGGGTGTCATTGAATGATGGGATAATTGATCAAGGCTACTGGAATTAGTTTCCGGAATTAATGATGACGATTTGGGACTTGCAAGGGGCTCTAAAGTACTGCTCATAGGAAAGAATTCAGTGTCATGTGCACTCAATTCAATTATATCCTCATCCTGGTAGTCATTCATATTTTCTCACTTCAGAGGACAGGGGTGACTGTTCAACAAAGATTTAACAGAAAGTATAAAGACTAAAGGGGTGACCGTTCAACAAAGTTTTGACAGAGAGTATAAAGACATTCAGACCAATAAAATGAAGCTTTGGTGAATTCAAACTTACTTCTATTCAAATTCGAAGCTCTCTAAACAACAGATCTGGGGCAAGCAACTATCCTCAACTGTTCATGCGCGAGTAACACAACGTCTCTCCACGGGTCTTCACAACTCCAGTGCCTTACAACTCAAGGTTCTTTTGGATACAGGAACTGTCCTCAGACAGGCAGCCCAGTAGGCTTCAATATTAATAAAAACAAGCAGAATACATAAATCTGATTATAACAAGAAGTCTCAGAGTTCTCTAGGGCAATTATCTCTCAAGTGACTCTGTCAAGTGATGCCTTGAACATCTGTAGACTCTTTCTTTTATAGAGTTCTAAAGAATCTAATCCTATCTAAGCAATGATGTAAAAAAGGAAATTAGTGAGGGTCTATTACACAGTAATTTGTCACCATTTGTCACTGTCCCTATTACCCCTCTCCTACACCTTGGAGGACACATTCCGGGACTTGTGAGAAGCGACAAGACTTGAAACCACTTGCATCATTCCCCTCTAGACATGAGCTTCATATGCCCTGAAGACATCTCCTGCAGCTTGCCCTTAAAAATGGCCCTTTTTACATTAGCGTTGGGCCACTGTGTTCTTCCCGCGCCAATGGGGAAAATCCTATAAAAGGGGCACGCTATTAGCGCTCTGTCCCAGAGTCACAATCGCGCCAACCTATTTGGGCAAAATTTTTAACCAATCAACCTCCAAAAGTTCTCTCCAACTCATTCACCAACTGAATCTATGTTAAGTGAGGATGGTTTGGCTTCGAATCTCCTTGAATGGGAAGTAGTTTTCCACCCTTCCATGGAAGTTTCCAAGTGATGAAGCCAAATCCATTATTGTTGTGATTGATCTTATCCCTTCCTTTTTCATCTATAAAAGCTTGTCTCCATGCCTTGAGCAAGCTAGTGGTAGTGGTAGTAATATTGGTGCTGAAAGGAAGATATCAAGAGATTAGAGTTGCAAGAGCCTTGTTTGTGTCCATAAGGCTTAACCTAAGTAAGGAGATCTTGTCACCAAAGAGAGAGAGGCTTGTCCCTCATCCCTTCAATCTTTGCAAGACTTGTGTAGCTGATCACCCAACCAAAGGAGGACTTGACGTCAGGACGCTGGTTGTATTCTCCTTTGTTGATTATTAATAATAGATGACTATCATTATGGTTCCACTCTCATGGTTGTAATGATTGATGTTGAGTTATATCCTTCCTGACTGATGTATAATTGCATTTATTAGATTTCACGCTTGTGTTTGTGTTGTTCTCTTTGTCTGCAGGTGTCCATTCACGAGGATAGTGGAGGATTGTGACCGACCAAAGCAAAGGAGCGCGGGCGATGTCTCTTCTATGAACGAAAGCATTGGAATCCAAGTAGGTCTTCATCACCTACCTTTTATTTGCAATTAGGGACTTGCGTGATAGCATTGTTTGACTGTTGCTAGACCCGTTCTGGGCTATTAGGGATCGCCTCTATCCGTAGAGGGGATTTACCTCTCCAACAATTTGGTGACTCCGCTGGGGAGTTTAGCTTGTTGTTTAATTTGTAAACTTTAGACGGAGTCTAAAGCATGGACAGATAGCCTTCAAAACACTATTGCTTTGCATTAGTGAAGTAGATCAAAGCCGCTTCAGTTAATCTTCGGTTTGGTTTACGGACTGAACAATTTGGAGTTTGTCTTGCCTCTTTGGTTTTCTCTTGTTTGCTTGCTTGGATAGCTTTTTGGATTGAATTTCTTGCTGCCTCTTGCTTCCTGGCTTGCCTACATACTGTAAACCGAGCTTTAGACCGCTTATTTTTCTTTTTGGCTTGGCAAACTTTATTAGCGCGGTTTTTCCTTTGACAGTCGCGCTAGTGGCCCTTGTTGCTAACTGACAACCCGCGCCAATCCCTGTACAGCACGAGTTACAGCCTGACAGTCGCGGCAGGCTTGTTAACCTTTTCAATCCACTTGTTTGCCTGCCTTCTGAGCTTGGATTTATATCTTGCCACATCTTTTTCAATTACTGGAGTGTGTTTGATCCTTGTCTGACTGGTTCTTAACCTCCATCCTTCGGGTGTTTGCTTCTTTCTACCGATTTCACACCTTAACCCTAGGGCATCTAGTGGCCATGTGTGTTGAGCCTTCCGTAGCAGTTTTGGGTTTCTTGATTGTCTGGTCGACTTTGCGATTGCTTTTTGCACTTGTTCAGTGATTGTTGAAGTGTTTTTGGTTGATTTCCGAGTGACTTGCTTCTTTCTTGCTTGGATTTCATTTTAGCCTTGTTTGAGCTTAGATCACATAGCTCGTACAAGCCTTTGTTTTTCTTTTGGTTTGGAGAACTATTTTGGTGTCTTGGGATTTCATTGTGTTCTCATTGAGTGAAGTTATCTCTTTTACTCGATGTTATTGTCTTTCAAAATTCATTCTAGTGCATTGTTCCTTTGAAAAATAAATCGAACAAATCTCTTTTGCGTTCAATAGTTAATGGAATAGAACTTTTCGTTGATTTGTATTCTTGAAAGAAAAAGTTTTTATTTATTTGCCATTAGCTGCATTAGGGTGTTTGATTGATTGTGCTCATTTTGTTTGATTGAAAATTCTTAACCCTTTCATAGTTAGTATTCATCAAACGAAATGGTATTCTTTGGCATATAGCTTGCGTCTTGGCAATTGTGAAAGATCACATATGGTAGGACCTAAAATCGAAACTTAACTGAAGATCAACCATAAAATAAACCGAATAAACTTAAAAACGCATTGGAACATAACGCTCACATTCTAGAGGTCTAGGCTAGAGACGTGCTCCGGCGTCGTTAAACCTAGTCACTTTTGTTCTCGCATTAAGGTTGGGTGATTCCTCCTTGTGTGATTTGATTGTGGTCTAGTACGGACTTGGGCTCCCATGTACCGTCGCGTATATATGGGGAGACTCCACTAGGTTATCATCCTTGATCCATAGGAAGCCGTGTCTGCCAGCTTACAAGCCGTAACACACCGAACATAGCATTCGGGAAGATTGACTGCAGTGCGGAAAGTCCTTGGTTTTCATATGATTGCCAAGGTGTATAAGCAGTTTTAGGGATTGTCTGGTAAACCCCTTGCCTAGTTTCTCTAGAGAAGTCACTTTTTGATCCTTTTCAGACTCTGTAAAAGAAAAGGCTCTATTGACCATTTGTCACTTCGGGCTCATTAAATATTCGAAGGCGACTAGAGTCATCTTTTGTCCTTTTCTCGACTCTTAAAACATGAAAAGGTCAAGTTGTGTCCTAATGTCTTAAAAATTTGTTCGGCCACGATTACATTCACCTTGTTAGATCTTGTTTGCGTTTAGTTTTGAGGAGGGTCTCTTATCGTTAGCTTGTCTAGGGTCTTTGTTTGATCATCCTAGTGGATCCATCGATCCCGTCTCCCGTCCCAAGTGACCAAGGGTCTCCTTCTTCTGCTGCCCCTGAGACACCGGTTTGTGGCGACACTCTCCCTATTGTTCTGAGTGTCCAACCGTTGAACTCTCGTGCTCCAGAGGACGAGCTTTACGACTTGTTCTGGAACCCTGTTTGGGAGCCTTCTGAAGAGGATTTTCCCACTACTCCTATTGGTGTTTCATGTCTGATGGCTTCTTCCGACATGGAGGATACATATCCTGTATCGAGTGGAACGCCTGTTATGTCGAGTATTGATACTCCTATCCCGGCTACATCCCCGGTTATCTCTACGCCCTACACTGTTACACCTCTCGGTATCATAGTGCCGACGTGCTATAGATCTCTAAGGGATGCTATGAGCTCTGCGACTTCCTCTTCTATGTGGGATCACAACATTGTCCCTACTACGGGACCCTTTGTTTCCCAAGTTCACCATACTATTGTTACATCAGTTCCAACCAATCTGACCGTCTGTGTCGCGTCATCAACTCTAGTTGCTAGTGCTGTTACAACATCTTCTGCTGTGACTTCTGTTGCCGGCCCATCCCGAGGCCTAGTACATAGTGGTCCATCGGCACATACTACTAGAGTTGTCCATCCTGCAAGTGGTGCCCCACCCTTTTCTAATGCTATTTCGGCAGGGGGGGCATATTCTCAATACTTGCATGCTGTCCAGAACCCGGGCAAGCAAGGCCCCTATTATGATCCTGTCAATCATTATTTGTATACCTCCTTACCAACTGAGCCCTATGTTGAGGCTTCAGTTCCGTTGAATGTGGCTTGGGGTACCACCGGATATGGTGGTGGCCAATTCCATCCAGGTCAAGGGCAGCCATCCCAAGGACCACCCTATCAGGGTCAACCATCCTACTCGCAGCTTAATCATGGGCAGCAGTATTATGGCCAGACCTATCTAGGTCAACCTGGAGGCTTGCAACGACAACCCTATCAGGGACAACCTTTAGCCTCTAGTGGTCCATCTTATACATATCTTGGGCAACCTTCTAGAAACCCGGGACAACCCTATGCTCAGCAAGGAAAACCTGGGCCCCAGTAGGGGTACCCTTCGGGGCAACCCTATGGGAACCTGAGACAACCTTATGCACAGTAAGGTCAACCTAGAAACCAACAAGGCTACCCTTCTGGGCAAGGTGGCCAGCCTTACGCACAACAAGGCCAGCCCACTGCTCAGCCTAATCAGCCATCTGGTCTACAAGGAAAACCTTCGGTTGCGCAAGGATAGCCCATCGCTCAGCAAGCTCAACCTTTTGGGCAAATGGGTCTGTCTCAGATCCAACCAGGACAACCTTCCGGCCAGATGGCTCAAACTTTGCAAGGATATCTCTCTGGGGCGGCTCAACCGGGCATGCAAATGGTTCCTGCTTCACAACCTCAACCCGGTTACCAACCCCAGAATCAAGCTGGTCTCCAGTCACAAGGTGGGTACCAATCCCAACCTTCTTATCAAATGCCGCCTGGTTCCCAGGCTCAATATGGAGCACAACAACAGTATGGATACCAGCAACCCCAGGGGAAAATCAAATTGCCCTGTATCAAAATTACCAACAGAGGTAGGCCAACCCTTATCAAAATTATCAACAACCTGCGGGGCAGTATGGTAACCAATGGGGCGTTGGGGGGCAGAACCAATATCAACCATCCGGTTCCGGATATAACCCTTATGGACAAAATTCTTATGGATAGGGTCCTTTTGGACCTGGTCCATTTGGACAAGGTCAGTGGGGGAAACCAGCAACTGGATGGAATTCTGGCCCTACCTCATATCCACAGATGTCCTTCAACCCGAAACTACCATTTCTAGAAACGTTGGAACTGCCCGATGTGTCGAAATTAACAAATGATCCCATTTTGCATAATCCACAATGGCCACCAGTTCCAACTAAAATACCTGGCGACTCTCCCAAATTTGATGACAAAGCTGGAGAGGACCCTCAAGCCCATGTAATGATGTATCACTTATGGTGTTCGTCTAATTCATGGCTTTATGATTCGATTCGACTTCGCCTCTTCCAAAGGACTCTCACCGGTTCTGCCACTAAATGGTATATTGAATTGACCCGCGCGTCATTTCAGGATTTTAATTCATTTCCTATGGCATTCCTTACTCACTTTCAGTTACCCATTCGGTACGAGACAGGGACCCACCTCCTTACGTCTCTTAAGCAGGATACAACTACGCACATCTCTGATCATATACATGAATGGAGAAGGCGTCGTCGGTTGATCAAGTTTTGGATTCCTGGTCAACTCCTCACTGATTGGTTCACGACTTCCTTTGTCCCTAAGATTGCACGGGACATTGCTATGGGAGCCTGCGTGACTGAAGAGCAAGCAATCACGCGTGCTCAGTACCTGGACTTAGTTTACTCTTAGTCAGGTACCTTGTATGAGTATTTGCCTGATGCCCCGAGACTCGCTACATCCAAGGCTCCGCCGAAGCCATCTGTCGATGGAGTTATTGGCTCTGTGAACCCGACCTCCAAAAAATCATCTTCAAACCCTAGGAAGCAAAAGTCAAGTGCTTCTAACGAAAACACTTCTTAGGGTGGTTCAAATTCTGGTAGTACTTCCGAGGTCAACGCCGTCCATTCCACCACGGCAGGTAAGGCCTCGAAAGGAAAGAAAAAGGGGAAAGGAAAAAATAAGTCTGAACAACCTAAACAAGAATGCTCCAAACCTCTAGCTAAGGAAGGAGCTAAGCGCAAACCCAAATATCCTTGTCTCATTTGTGAGGAGGATCACTACACTAAGGATTGCCCAAGGTGATCTGAAGTTAGTCGTTTGTTGAAAGGCGCTCCTGGGGTTCCTGCAGTCCTTAAAGAACCTTTTCCCTCTTAACAAACTCAAATGGTGGCTGATCCATCTTCTTCTCCCTTTGGTTCCCAAGTCTTCATGGCTGGATCTATCCCCGTTCATGTAACGAATCGAGCAAAGGAGTATCCGTCGTCCGCCGGGAAGGAGCCCGAGGTTCCCTCAAGTGCTCCTTCGTCCAGCTCTGGTTCGCTCCATATTGAGAGACCAAGTACTGAGATGACCATCCGACCCCCTCCTAAAGGAGTACTCAGGAGATCATCTTACAACCCGAATGCTCATGCTGCCCAGCACTATAGCATCGTTGAGGTCTTAGCACAGGCTCCGTCAGCTATGTCTGCCTTAGAAGTTCTCTAGAGCTGCCCCCCTCAGAGGAAGTCCCTGCTATCGGCCATCGGTGGCATCGATCCGGCAGATTCGGATCTGATTACCTTTTGATCTCGAGAGCCATGTCCCAAGGCTGCCTCATCAGATCGCTTTTCTCATCTAAGTCATCATCAACTCAAAAATGATTCATTGTACAGTTATTGATGAGGGTGCATCGACTTGCATTATGTCTATTTCTTGTTGGAAAGCGATCAGGTCTCCGACTCTAAGCCAGTCTCCTACGACTTTGGAAGCTTTCGATGGGAGAGAATCCCGTCCTTATGTATTCTTCAACGATTGCCAATCACTTTAGAAGGAAAAACCATTGAAGTGGAAGTTGAGGTCGTTGACACGAATCTCACATACAACCTCCTTCTGGGCCGGAGTTGGACGTATTCCATGTGTGCCGTGGTTTCATCCCTCTTCCGTGTCATCTGTTTCCCTCACCAAGGGAAAATTGTCACGGTAGACCAGCTCTCCTTCTTCGCTTCCTCTTCTGAAGGAAATGTGCCTTTCGTTGAACATACCTCCATTCCTTATGAGAGTGTGGGAGCCGGGCTCTTCAAAGACCCTACCCTCATGGGTGTTTTTTCACTCCCACCTCCGAACCTTGCTTCGCTCGGTTTGGTTTCGACTCGTTCTGATCCTTCATTTCACACTATTGCGACCCTCGGTCCCTCTGCCAAAGGGGGCATTGATCCTATAGCTTGTAAACCTCGCTCGGCCGGGGGGCGTGGGAAGATCATTGGTGCCGTTGATCATTTTATACAACAGGCTGAGATGACGCCTACATTATCTAGGCCGGTTATGCAACAGTGCGATAAGGAAAGTCCCGAAAGGGGCTTGACTTGAACCAAGTATCATGCACGCGCTTTACTTGTGTACATACGTATTCTTTCAGCAGTGTGTTGTGTGTGCGTGTTTGTTTAGTTTTTGTAGGTATATCGGCATGATTACCACTTATTGTGTCTTTTGCTTCTTGGACAGATGTCTGGATCACCTTATGTTGGTTTCGCTGATGGTGCTTCCCGCAGTACTCGCAACTTGTCATCTGCGGCATGGGTGATCTATGATCCTCATGGTGAGTTAGTGGATATTCAAGGGGTGTGTCTGGGTTGTACGACAAACAATGTTGCTGAATATAGTGCTGTGATTGAATTATTAGCTGAGGCGATTAACCTCGGCATTCGCACATTGGTTGTAAACTTGGATTCTCAACCTATAGTCCACCAGCTCAACGGACGTTATTCCATCAGAGATCATTGCATTTTAAGGTTGTATTTACGTGTTAAGTTATTAGAAAGGGATTTTGATTTCATTATTTATCAACATATTCCAAGACAACTTAATACAGTAACCGATGCATTAGCTTACTATGTATTGGACAGACATTTGCATAATATGTGAATCAACATAATACAAGAAGCATAAAATACAATAAACCATAACAAGATGGTATATATATTATATCTATATTATTATATATAATATATAATATAATATATATAATATATATCTATATATATATATATCGTGTGGCGCACTGAGGCACTCAAAAAATAAGTGTACATGTCTAGATAGAGTCTGTGTTCTCCGTACATCTGAGACACATGTCTCTCAAAAAATATGCAGAAAATAAATCCTAGGAGTCTAATCGCAGTGGTGCTCATGATAGCACGTCACCGCTCGCACCAATCGTCTCAACAGGCGATGAATGCAAGTCGGCACCCCCACTTTGTGCCTTTGATATGCAAAAGGCATGTCCGCCAATCTGGCATAACCCGGAATCCCTTGGGTGAGTCCCTTGAGATTCTGTATCAGCTCTTCCCCCACGGTAACCCCCTGCCTGAGGGGCAGTTACAGGTTGGCCCCTCCACGCTATAGGAGACAGGTCGGCTGGTCACTCTGGGCCAACATCTGCATATACATACAATCGTCATCAGAACATGCATGTATTAAAAAGAAAAAAAATGAAAATACATAAAAAATAAAAAACAAGGAGTTTATACCTAACTCCTCCTCCCATTCCTCTCCCTCTAGCAGTGGAAGGTCTGGGTCCCCCATGAAATTGGTCCCCGCATACGGCCAATCCTCTACCACAATCAGCTGTCAGCGAAGCCATATGAAGAATTCGGGCCGCCATGACATCTCGTGGCCCCCTCCTCCTCTCGGCATCAATGCTACCCAGCGAGCCATCCTCGGCTCTCGTGGAAATGGATCAGCCACTACAGCTCCCTGGATCTGGAAAAGTGGTAATCGTTCCAAGAAGAATGACACCACAATCGAGGCATACACAAACTATTTCACTCCTGCACGCTTACAATTTGTGAGCTGCCTTTTGATGTTGTTAGTCACAGTTGTAGCCCAATCAAAGATGGTGGGGCTGAGGCATTCTGTCGCTAATAGCAGATGATTCTTGCTCGCCTCATGGGGCACTTGTACCCCAGCTGCACGTGTGATGGTGAATAATATCGCCTTCAGAGTCAAGTCCTGGATGGTATTGATAGCCACCTTGGCACTGTTTCTCCCGAATTGTGCCTCCGGACACACTCGGGCCTTTACTTCACCTACCTTCTCTCCTGAAGGTCTACTTCCAGTCAAAATGGGAATTGCCCCTCTTCGTGACAGCCTAGTAATGAAGTATACATCAGATACCTCCAGCTCTAAGGTCTGGCCCTGTAGACGAAATACTTGGTCATCCACGTCCCATGCATCAATTATGAACTGTAACAATTCAGGTTGAGATCGCATGTATGATGTGAGGAAGAACTTTTTGAGGCCACAGTCCCTCAAAGCATTCATACACCCCACATCCTCAATGGCCAAGGCATCCACGACATCATGTTATCGTTCTTTCCATTCCACCACCATTTTTGCTTGTTTCCTGCACCCACAAGGATAAATAAATCATCATTAAAACCTTGGTAAATTTATACACCAGGAAATTTCGAATGCAATGGGAAAATCTATCAAAAAAGTTGGGTTGCGCGGTTAGCGTGACTGTTTTCAAAACAGATGTGTTAATAGCCCGACCCCTTTGGGCAAATTACCCTATTAGTGTGGGTCTGCGCCGGAAACCCGTGCTCATAGGGCGAAGCCCTAAATTTGAAATCCTCCTTGCAGAGACTTAATCAGGGACGAAATGCATGAAAAATGGTATGGAAATGGAGCTAAGGGAAGCGCCTCTTACCTGGAGCCGACGAAATCGCGAATGGTTGCACGGATTGGCTGTAATCGCCGCCTGAAGTTTGCTCTCCAAACAGATCACTCCCACTCTTCAAGAGGTAAAAAGTAAAAGTAATTCTATTTTTTACATTTTCACCCTATTTATAGACTTTTTGACTTATTTTGGGTTTAAGAAGGTTATTTTTGAAGATTTTAATATATTTTTGGTCGAAAATGGATTTTACGCTTGCTTCTTGTTTAGTGACAGGTCTTTTACGCAACTTCGATGGTGAAACGAGTTGTATTTTATACTTTTTCGGACTCGGTAAATACACGAAAAAGTCACTATGGAGTCATCTTTCAGCTCTTTTCTGACTCGTTAAACATGAAAAGATCACTGGGTTGTTCCTCTTGACTCGTTAAAAGTAAAATAAGAGGTGGTCATCTTTAAACTCTTTTCCGACCGTATAAAAAATGAAAAGATCGTCGGACCTTTGTCGTTTCAGGTTCGTTAATGGTAACGAAATGACGTGATATCGATCACTTTTTTACTTTTTCGGGTCGGTGTCACTACTCATGAAAAGTAATCCTCGGTCGTAATGGCCGGGCGGTTCTTTCGAGCATAGTTTTATACTTTTTCGGGCTCGAGAGACACAAATTTACGAAAAAGGACACCCCTGGATTTTTCTTTTTGCTGTCTTTTCAAACTCTCTAAACATGAAAAGACGCCGAGTTTTTCCTTTGTCAGACTCGTCAAAACTTTAATGACATCGGATTTTGTCATAATGACACCATTCAAGCATATGCTATCCCCGTCAAGCTTTCCATCCAAAAATAACTGGGGTACTCGCCAGAAATGGTGGGGGAATAAAGGAATCATAATCGTCGTCGTCGGCAATATGTCGCTCTTGAACATGGCACTTATCTGCATTCGTTTTTGGGTGGGGACATCTCATCTCATTTCACACTTGCCTCCATGGGTTTGGGTTATCCTATTTGACCATTCATATGCTCATCGTCTTGTCATCATGACCCCTGATCATTTGACATCAAATACTGCCAAATCCACTGTTGTGCCGCCGATATGTTCAAGAGAAGTTGACCTCTGCAAAATACTCAACCTCCCTCCGATATCTCACACAGAAGATGTTGTCCCTCTCTGTCTCGTGTCGATGATGTGGGAAACATCATGGCCCACCGTCGATCAAGATCACTTCCTGTCGACTTCAGCTCATTATCCAGGAAGATGACCTAGAGACTCCCTTCAGGTACCTTGGAGCCTGCATGCCTCAATGGCAGGTTCTTCGTGTTCGACATGAGGTTTTCATCATTGGCCTCCGATCAGATGATTCTACGGGTGTTCGACATCAGCTCATTGATTTGCACACTGTGGATTGTACCTATAGTACCTTGAGGACCATCGTCATTATTGGTGGTACCTCTCACATCTGTTAACAGTTTTCATCATTGACTAGTAATCAAACGATGTTCATGCATGTTCGACTTCGACTCCTATATTCACATGCTTGAACTTGTACTGTGTTCAGGTCGAGTTGGAGCGCAAGACCTTGGATTGTGCATATTGAGATCCAGGTTGCATTTTGTGGATTATTGTAATCACTACATGACTTATTTATTTGATGGCTACGACCATACCTGAGTCCATTCATTGATCCTCATTAGATGGTTGCGTCCATGCCTGGGATCTAGTTTTTATATGTACTCTGTTACGGATGGCTGTACCCATACCACATATATCATGTACTTGAGATGTTAGTTGTACTTCTTTTCACAGGTTCTCCGGCGGCCATATTTTCAGTCACACATGTTCTTGTAAAGCATTTCACCCCTCTCTCTCTCGGGCCTCATGCTTTAGGGGGCATCTGTTACACAGTAATTTATCACCATTTGTCACCGTCCCTGTTACCCCTCTCCTGCACCTTGGAGGACACATTCCGGGACTTGTGAGAAGTGAAAAGACTTGAAACCACTTGCATCATTCCCCTCTAGACATGAGCTTCATATGCCCTGAAGACATCTCCTGCAGCCTGCCCTTAAAAATAGCCCTTTTTACATTAGCGCTGGGCCACTGTGTTCTTCCCGCGCCAATGGGGAAAATCCTATAAAAGGGGTGCGCTATTAGCGCTCTGTCCCAGAGTCGCAATCGCGCCAACCTTTTTGGGCAAATTTTTTAACTAATCAAACCTTCGAAGGTTCTGTCCAACTCATTCACCAATTGACTCCAAGTTAAGTGAGGATGGTTTGGCTTCGAATCTCCTTGAATGGGAAGTAGTTTTGCCACCATTCCATAGAAGTTTCCAAGTGATGAAGCCAAATCCATTATTGTTGTGATTGATCTTATCCCTTCCTTTTCATCTATAAAAGCTTGTCTCCATGCCTTGAGAAAGCTAGTTCTAGTTCTGGTGGTAATTATACTTGTGCTGAAAGGAAGATATCAAGAGATTAGAGTTGCAAGAGCCTTCTTTGTGCCCATAAGGCTTAACCTAAGTAAGGAGATCTTGTCACCAAAGAGAGAGAGGCTTGTCCCTCATCCCTTCAATCTTTGCAAGACTTGTGTAGCTGATCACCCAACCAAAGGAGGACTTGACGTCAGGACGCTGGTTGTATTCTCCTTTGTTGATTATTAATAATAGATGACTATCATTATGGTTCCACTCTCATGGTTGTAATGATTGATGTTGAGTTATATCCTTCCTGACTGATGTATAATTGCATTTATTAGATTTCACGCTTGTGTTTGTGTTGTTCTCTTTGTGTGCAGGTGTCCATTCATGAGGATAGTGGAGGATTGTGACCAGCCAAAGCAAAGGAGTGCGGGTGACATCTCTTCTATGAACGAAAGCATTGGAATCCAAGTAGGTCTTCATCACCTACCTTTTATTTGCAATTAGGGACTTGCGTGATAGCATTGTTTGATTGTTGCTAGACCCGTTCTGGGCTAGTGGGGATCGCCTCTATCCGTAGAGGGGATTTACCTCTCCAACAGGGTCCTGTCGATATTTCTTTCACCGACAGTGTCTACTCAACTTTTTCCAGTACAATAATTTAGCTACATGTGACCACATCATCACATTGCTAGCAAAAGATTCTACCATGGTCCCATCAGACTCCTATCCGAATCGTCTCTTTCTGAAGATCCTGGGGATGGCTCATACTCGTCGAGTATCCTTTGATAGTGGCGGTCTATCAGCCGATTATATTCTTCGTCTATATCTGCTTCTGGGTCCTGGGCATCTGTCAACTCGTCTTTTCCTTTGGCATTTGTATCTAACATTATTGTCCTTCGAGATGCTTCTTTTGAAGATTCTCCCTTTTCTGTATTCGTCTTTATCTTGTGGAGGCCCGGTTTTTGAGGTGTGTACATTGCTTCCTGTTTTTCCCACTTGTTAAGAAAAGGTAAAGCACTTATCTCTATGTCTAAAAAAGAATCTTTATAGACATTTTTTGTTGGAGATCTCTGAACTGCCATCTCGATACCGTCTAATAATTCCCACTTAAATATCTGAAACATGTTTGTGGACCCTTCTATGGCATGTTGAATCCATGATCTGCAATTATCACTCATAAAGTCTTTATGCTGCCATCCTTGCTAAACAATTATTGAAGTGCAGATTCTCTTTGAGATCATAAGACTGCCGATATGAATGACATTATTATTCCAATTAGGAGATCTTGTGATTATGGTAACTAAAGCTTTTTGATTAATTACAAATTTTAAAGCTTTAGGTTCTCCTTGTAAGTCATTCATTTTATTTAGAATTTGGAGTTTTTCTATCAACTTTAAGTTGCCGAATTCCTGAAACCAATCAGCATGTTTCTTGATCATCTCTTGGTTGTTGCTTGTTTCTATCTCTCTGATTCTTTAATGGTTGAATACCTGTGCGAAAGGATTAGGATCAATGCTTTCTCTCAATCTTAAACTGTGAAAATCCCAAGGATATGAGAAAGTGCTGAGATACTGCAATGTCCTTTGAATGCACTGGGATACTCTGGTCGTTAGCTTTTTTTTGCATAATCCTCCTCTGATTTCCCAATCAAAAAATCCTTCAAATATTTCATACTGAGGGAAGGTTTCGCTGACTACATAATTTTCATCATATCTCTATAAGAAAGAGGCTTCCAATTCTTCAAAGATATCAGGAATCTTTAAAGACACAATAAATTTTTCCAACACGGATTTGATAGGAATTTATTCAAGATCCATCAATTTTGCACCTGTAAAAATACTTAGAGCAAAATCAATTCCTCCAATGATCTGATAATAATTTAGAACCTTGAGTGTCCAGATCATTTCATCAGTGTATACACTAGACCATAAATCAGATAAACTCCTGAAAAAGAGTTTCACCTTCATATTTGGCAAAGGAAATACTTTTACCAATGTGTCATCTAGGCCCAGAGAGACACCTATATTCTTGGACTGCCATGCTTGGCATTTTCTTATCCAAGTATTTCTTCTCAACCTCATTCCTACCACCTTTTTTATTTCTTCAGCAAGATGAACTACATGACTTTCAAAAATTCTGAATCTATCTACAAACGTAGCAAAATTATCATCCTTTGAACTTTTACCTGGAATATCAAAACATGAACCTGTACAAGTTATGAATGCCTTATTCATGTCTCTGGTTAGTGAGCCTGTCAAGAAATTAGAATTTCCTGGGATCCACTCAACTTCAAATTCAAATTGTTGGAACCAGATCTGCCAAGCTAGGATTCTTCCTTTAGCAATTTGTCTTGAAATTTTGGCAGATAGAAAATATTTGAAATTTCTGGAATCTGTTTTGATTAAAAACTTTACAGGAGTGAGATATACCTCAAATTGTTGTATCCCGTTGAATATAGCCAATGTTTCTTTTTCGGCTATGAAGTAATTCTTCTGGCTTGGAGTGAACTCACCAGAAGCATATGCACAAAGGTTTTCTTCGGATTCACCTTCACTGTTTTTTCTTTGTTCTAATAGAACAACTGCCCAAAATTCTAAAGAAGCATCAGCCTGAAGAATGAGTAAACCATCACCTGGTGGCTGAAGCTTTGGCAGGTGTTGACATTCTTCTTTTAATCGTTTAATAGCTTCTGTCGCTTCTTGAGACCATCCCTATTTAAGATGTCTTCTGATCGGTGTTGTCTTCTCTGTCAAATTTGGAACATACTTGTGAAGATAATTCAAAACTCCCAAAAATCTCTGAATTGTCTTGGTGTCCTTCAATTCATCAGGAAATTGTGTCAATTTCGTTAAAACATGAGGTTTCATTTGGATTGCACCATTGGCAACATTAATTCCCAGAAAATCAACACTATCTTGAAATAAAGACATTTTTCTTTCTTACAGAACTATTCCATGCTGCTGAACTTCTTTCAAGAAAATTTCTAAGTTCTCTAGATGAGTATGTACATCTGGACCGTGAATAAGAATATCATCTATGTATGTTACAATGAACTCATATTTAGCAAAAATATAATCCATTCTTCGTTTCAAGAATGCTGGGGCGTTTTTCAAACCGAAAGGTACAACCTTCCACTGGTAAAATCCGGTTGGACAAATGAAAGCGGTTTTATGCCGGTCTTCTAGTTAGATCTAAATCTGATAATACCATGACTTCATATCAAACTTACTAAACACCTTGTTGTGCTGAATTTTCTGCATGATTGTCTCAGGTCTTGGCAATGGATAATTAAAGCTTTGAGTAATGGCATTGAGGGGTTTGTAACTTATCACCATCCTTGGTTTTCCCCTTACTATCTCAGAGTGATTCCTCACAAGAAAGGCTGAGCAAGAATAGTGAGATTCACTCGGCTCAATGAGCTGCATTTGTAGCATTTCTTTTATCTGATTCTTTATCTCCTGCTCATCGGATGGGGTACAAGGAATCATCTTACCTTTGACTCCATTATCATGCAAGGTTATGATTTCTTGCATCGGGCTCTCTGTTTCCAAAAACTATTGTGGGTTTTTAGAGCAACTCTTCAGAAGTCTTTGATGGATATCACCTTGTTCTGTAGACTAGTTGGGATCAATGCATGCCAATGGTTTTGTTTTTGATTCTGCTCTCTTTTCATAGAATTGTAGCACTTCCTACCAATCATCAAAATCCTTTTTTGGCTTTCTGGCTTCTACTCTTTTTTGGCTATTCTCATACCTAGCTTCTGAGTTTGCAATAAACAATCTAGAAAAAGAAATAGCTTTCTTTTTCAAATTAATAACCAACTTATCTTGGTTGATCGTAACTGGAAGCACAGAGTTTAAAAATAGCATTCCCAACATAAGACTAGCTGAGGGACCAAAATGCCAGATTGCAGAAATCTTAACAATACTCCCTCCAACTTTTAAAGAAATATTGTCTACATAATGTGTTAGACTGACAGATCCTCCTATGGTTTCTGAAACCAAAATATTTCTTAGTGGTTTCCACAGAGATTTGAATAAAGATGGTCTAGCCAAATTATTTGATCCTCCGCTATCAACAAAAGCGTCTACAGAAATCCATTCATTTCTGACTTGAACTTGGACCTGGATATAGATTAGGCAATTAGTTTTGACAATCTTTTTCAACAATACATTTTCTTATGTTCTTTTAACCTCTGGTTGTGGAAAACTTGTTGAAACAGTTGTTTTGTTTTCAAATGGACAAAAAGCATTTATTTCTGGCAACTGTGACATAGGCTGTTTACCTTGTTTGAGTGGTAAAGAAATTGCGCTTGCAGATTCATCATCTGAGTCGTCTGATGTCTCACTGGTGACTTCATAATCCGTGTCACTTTCTTCTTCACTATAATGATTTTCTTTTGAAAAATCATCATCGGAACATGACGGAAAAAAATTCATTTTCTGTACATTTTCTTCTTCTTCAGCTTCTACATCTGATATTTCAGTTAAAATATATACATCTGAAACATCATCATCTGAATCTACAACTGACCAATCATCCTGAAATTCTTCTATATCTATACATGCTTTTAATTTACTGGATGAGTTATGGGGACACTTCCTTGCAAAATGTCCTTCTTTTTTACAATGAAACAACAGTTGTTGTTTCTTGGTTTTGTTCTTTTCTTCAAAAATTTATATTTTCTGAAAGGCTTTCTTGGATTAGAGACTCTCTTGGGTTTGAATCTACCATACCTTTTTGTTTTCTTCTTCTTTCTGAAAGGTGTCCATGGTAGCATTATTTTACAGACATCTGAACTTGGTGTGATGTCGTGCGCTTTTTTTTTCCAACATAAATATTTGAATTTTTCTGTAATTCAAAACAGAAGATCAACCCAATAAATCTGATCTAGTCTTTTGCTTTGTACATCTAGATCTTTCATTACGAGGTCTCCTAGATTGCCTGGTAATTTTGACATAAATGAAATTTTCTGAGCCACATCATTAGAGAGATTAGCTTTAAATACCTTAGCCATGAAATCTTTGCTAAATTGATCAAGATATTTTAGATCTTTTAATTCCATTATGCTAAGATCAATTATAATTTTCTTTTTCTCATCTACTAGTTCTGGCACGAACTGTGTTTTCAATAACAGTTCCAAGGTAGACAAACCAGCTTCCATGACGGCTCTTATTTCTTCTTCAGATGGTCCCATCCACCAATCATAGACTATTCCAGTCATTCTTTTTTCTGCTAGGACCATGATGGACATATTATCCAATTTTGTAGTAACCTGCATTTGATATAATGCTCCTATCTAGATTCTGAATGATTCTCCAGGGTTTGAAGAATTATCTAAATCTAGAACATAGCCACTGGTATTCGCTACATACAGGTCTTCTACAATTCTAGGATATTTATTTACTTCTTTCAAAATATGTGCCTTATTCTGATTATGTATAGATGGCAAAATGAAAGATGGGAATTTAGAGGCAGCTTTTTCTAAGGTCATCACTTCCTTCTTAGATTCAAAAGGTTTATCTGCTCTGAACATCTTAGACTCACTGGTTAACTTTCCAGTGTCTTTAGAAGTACCTTCTTCTGCAAAGGTTCTTTCTTTTGCTTCCTCTTCTTCTTCCTCTAGATCCCAATAGTTGGGTGCAGACATATCTATATGAAATTTTGGAGTTTCTTGGGCCTTTTTCTTTTGTCTCCTTCTTCTCCTTTCTTCCTTTTCTTGCTTCTCTTTCTGTTGCTCATCATATAGCAACTTTAGATTGACATTTATTAGATCATCCTGTACGCCTAAATCATCTAGGAAATCTTCGGCATGAGAAAACCAAGTGGTTAGATAGTTTCCTATCTGATATACTTGGTCCAGATCATTCAGATTCTGTGAATTTGTTCTAGCAATGGGGCACAATCAACTCTAGTGGGTGGCTGTCTAGAACTGGATGAAGAAGTAAAAAACTTTGTTTTGGGAGGCCATTTTCCTCCTTTCACAAATCTCCTATTTGCATACTGAAATTCTTCTACTAGCGGGAAAGTATTTACATATGTTCTAAACATCTTATTTACAGCAATAAACGACTTTTCTTCTGGTATATACAACTGATTTACAGACAGTGGTGTACTGGTGGAAGAACTAGGCTCCTCTGGTATAGGGATATGACGATAAAAAGATCTTCTTCCACTGACTGGGATTGGTTCTTTTTCTACTGGTAACACATGTTTCTCTGGAAAAGCTATTGGCCTGGGTATTGTGGATGAGTTAGGCATGATTTTAACACAATTATCAGAAAGATACATTCTTTTGACCAATTTGTTTAAACTATCTACTGTCAGAGACTTATATTGAATGTACCAGTCACTGGGCAAAGCTTCTTTATCATAATGAACTCCTTCAATCTGTGCATTGCCTATTCCTACTGCAACACAATCCTTCAACACTGGTTGTTTTAGCTTAGGATGTACTGTGTTTGTTAACTGAAAAGAGGTCTGAACTATTACAAACAAATATTCACTATCATCAACCATAGATAGACCTTGCACTCCTATCAAAACTTTCCAACAATCTTTGAGATGGACATCTGCTAGACTGATTGCATAATCAGGGTAGATTGATCCATACTGGCATCCCGAGGAAAGATTTCCTTGTATGGTTCCTATTCGGGCATGATCATATGAATTGTGCCCTGTATCAAAAAGTTCTGCTATACATGGAGTGTTTAGACCATGACGAACCAATGGGGCTAAGCCAATTCTAATTCCTCCAAACTATAAATAGTGAAATTTCTTTTCAACGACCCATTTTCTGAATTTTCTAATTTCATCTTCTGAAAACAAATTTAAGCCTATGGTTTGCACAGATGGACCTTTGATTCTGACTTTCAGTTCAACTTCTTTAAAGTAGGTCTTCTTTGTTAATTTGAACATCATCGGGACTACATAAATTTCTTTTGTATCTAATGCAGGCGGATTCCAGTTTTCAGGGTCTTCTACCTTTTCATGTTCTTCTAAATCTGTCTCAAGCGATCTATTCTCTATCTCAGACACAGATTTCTTATCGATGGTTGAGAAAGACCTCAAGAATTTGGCCATGTTGAACTGTTACAATTTTATTCCATAGATTGACTGAAGTAGCGTTTATCTACTTAGCACTTGTAAGACAAGATGCTTTTCAAAGGCTACATGGCTAACTTCAGGCTCTGTCTATAGAATGTATTTAATCCAAGGAACGGGGTGTGGCTCTGATACCAAGGGGTAATCGTTCAACAAAGATTTGACGGGGTGTGGCTCTGAGAGAGATTCCAGCTGAAATAGCCCCCAATTTCTTTGGGGGATGCTGATGAAGTTCTAGTGGAAATCGAGGGAGGTAAAGTTATAGCACTGTGGGTGCTTGTAGGCACATGACCCCTTGATTATTCTTCTATCTGCACTGACTTACAAACCCTAGGCCATCTGAAAGGGGCAGAGTCTAGTGGTGCCTTGTAGGAATAATATTCCTCAGACAAATGTGTCATCTGCTTCGTGGGTATACCAGAATTTTTAGTAGCTCACCTAATGAATCGCTAGGCGAATACATTTCGAGTACCACTTTGTGTTTATATACACTGTAACCCTGTGGGGTTTTTGAATAGCTTCTACTGCTATATATCTCCTGTGTAGCAGTGGCAAGCGTATTCACATGCAGCATTTGTTGGCAATGATCAATGAGATCATCGATGGATAACTCTGCTAAAACTGATTCCAGTAACATGATTTTTAAATCAAATACTGCTTGATAATCTCATATATGGCATTTGAATAAAATGATGGATGGCAGTGGAATTGTGTATTTATGGTGTGCACAGGAAACTGCAACTGTAAACATTGAATATGTGTAGAGAAAAGTAGGGTTTCGCCTAGTTAATGTTCTTGAAATCAAGGGGTGTTTCTTGATATTGGTGGCTCCGCGGGCCAAGTCAAGGCGCCTCCTCGTTTCTTTTACCAGAAGCCATTTTATCAAATCTTGGGTTGTGTTTCATTGCTCGGCCTCTGCCCCTCATCTCTCCGCCATCTCTCCGCCCGACCTGTGCTGCGCATATCGGCAACCCATTTCATTAGGTTAACTTTTGCACTATCAATTTAGTTAACACGGGCAGTTATTCTATGAAATTGTATCAATCCGATGGTTAACCTTTCTCCAATCGTCTAACACTTGATCCGACAGTGTAGACTGATGAAGAGTGGCAGATAGGGGGATTGATTTCAGAGGGAACGCCTTACAGTGTAATTAAATTGGTTTTTGAACAATTATTTATTATTTTATGATTGCTAAAAGCAATGAACAAAAGTATTGTAGTAAGGCGTGCTATAATGCATAGGATTATGAAGAAGAAAACCTTTTTCTATTTTATTTAAATTTTAAGAATTTAAAAAAAGAAAGATAGGTTTTATTCTATATTTTTTATTTAAATTAAAAAAAAATGAAAAAACAAGTAATAAATAGGTTTATTTTTCAAATTAATCGTATTAAATGTTATTTTCTTTTTCACACAAATATTATGATGTATATTTTATATGGAGGAATATATTTATATTATTAATATTGTCAACATTTATCATATATTTTGGGAATTATACATGGGTAATAAAATTCCACTCCTAACCACCCTTGATAAATCTTAATTGACTATATTATATTAATTAATTATTTTAATTTTCAAAATAATTTTTAATTAAATAAAATAATTTAAACATAATTTAATATAAAAATAATAATAAATTAATTAAAAAAATTGGTATCTACATATAATTGTTTATACTAATGTATGCTTATCTTAGATATTAAAAGAAACATAAACATGCCAATTAGATATATGAAAAAAACAAAGATATTAAAAGAAACATAAACATGCCAATTAGATATATGAAAAAAACAATTCTACACATATATGAAAAAAACAATTCTACTTACTGAGAGTTAAAAGCTTAACATAAATACATAAATCAACATTATACTAAGTTTATTGTAGATATTAGTATTTAAAAAAATACTAATTAAATTTAAACATGCAAATTAGATATATAAAATGAATCGGTTGGAAAAATGTCGTTAAAAAATTCTTTTATATAATTTTTGCATTTTTTTTTTAATAACACTAAACTCAACCATATAAAATTGATAGATTTTCAAATCAATAATAAATTAATAACTTAAACATGTGTAACAAGTTTGAATTCATCAAATATTAATAGTTTTCACCTCTATTAAATTTAATGGGACATCACAAACATAAAATCATAGGAAAATTATGGATTTTTGAACCAAAGAGAAACTAATAACCTGAACATGTAGTAGTTTTTTGAATAGAGAAATTTAGAAGGACATCACAAACATGAAGATTAGAATCTTCAAAGAGACTAAAACTCGTTTGTGCACCTGTAGTACACCACCCATAGGAGATAATACATTATCTGTTAAGCACCAATAGGAGTTGTGATTGATAGCAAGAAGAATGCAAAATTTTTAATCTATCTCTAGGTGTTTTGGATGTAATTATATTGTTAATTGAAATGGATGGAGGTAGGTGTTTTGGATGTAATTATATTGTTATTTTAAATGGATGGTGGTGTCTATGGGAAATATTATGAATAATTTGAGTAGGTTAAGGATAGATGGTTTTCACCCTCATTAAATTTAATTTAAGACATAAGGAACATGAAGACTAAGATTTTCAAAGAAGACAAAACTCATTTACTCATCTTAGTACAGTACATATAATGAATGGGAGATAATCTCTTATTTGTCTGAGTACAGTACATATAATGAAGGGGAGATAATCTCTTATTTGTTAAGTAGTATTAGGATTTGTGGGCGATAGTAAAAGGGAGGTTAATTTGCGCGAGAGTAAGAGGAAAATAAATTAGAATTTGTGAATGATATTTAAAGGAAAGCCAATTTGGGTGTTAGTAAGAGGGAAATAAATTTTTGAATATATTTTTAGGTGTTCATATTTAAGTTTATTGATAATTTCATTGAATAGTGTTGTTTATGGGAAATATTATGAATAGTATGAGGTAATAGGATTAGTTATATATATTAATATCAAATTTTAGTATGTATGGTTTGTGAAATTGTTAATGTTTTAATAATTTTTTAAGTTTTATTTAAAATGTGGGGAAAGAAAATTTTAAAGATGAAAATTTATTTTAAAGTGTAGAAATTTTGATGAATTTTTAAAAGGTAAACTTTAAAATGTTTGGTGAGATTTTTTTATTAATATTCAAATTTCTAAAGATTTATATCATCTTATAAATTTTTCACAATTTTTAAGGTAACAAAAAATATTCTATAGAATTTGGATGGATTATTTTTAGAAAAATAGAATGGGTGAATTTTTTTTGGAAAAAACATGGAAAATTATCCCATGAGCAAGATTTAGCCCCTAGATTTTCCCTAACTTAGATCCCCTCCTACATTCTTCAATTATATTTCATCCCATTTCCTCATGGCCTTGAAGTGTGGTTTTTTCATTCCTTTTAAATGAATAATTTAATTGGGTCTACCATGTTTCACTCTCTTTATTACAATTTGTTTGCTTTTTTTATTTTATATGATGTTTGTCTTTAAGAATTATTGAACTTGCTTACTTTTTGAATTTTACTCCAATTCTCAAAATGAACTTGATTGCCAAATCAAACCCCTTCTTTGAGTAACTTGCATTTCCTTCCAATTTTCATTTAAGTATTAATGGTAAAAAAACCCTATTTTTTCATTTCTTTTTCTTTTATTCAATTTTCTATTATTTGTTATGAATTTCCTATGGCCCAAGTTATTTTTCTTGTGTTTGAAGCTTCTTTTCTCTTTGCATTTCCTTCCAATTTTCATTTAAGTATTAATGGTAAAAAAACCCTATTTTTTCATTTCTTTTTCTTTTATTCAATTTTCTATTATTTGTTATGAATTTCCTATGGCCCAAGTTATTTTTCTTGTGTTTGAAGCTTTTCTCTCTTCTCCTTTTCCAATTCAAATTTATTTTCAAACTACAGTTCCAAACATTCTAACTATTCTTTCAATCTTTGCCTTCCCCCCTCCCCCCACCACCCACAACTCCAATTTCCAAATCTAACCCAATTCTTAGATTGACCCCCTTCTTCACTTTGATTTGCTAAGTTCTTCCCTAAATTTGAAATTGTCCCTACTTTCTAAATGGGGGGCCCATTTTTAAGCTTCAAATTTTAGTTTCCTTTTGAATTGGAAGTTTATGTTTCTTTGGTGGGTACTTCCTTTTATTCTTCCTTTGAGTTAAAGTCATTTTTTCAAAGTTAAAATTTTATGTTTTCTCCTACTTTCCTTTCAAATTTGCCTCTCCCAATTGTCAAATCAGTCTCAACTTCAAATTCAAGCCCTTTTTCTTCTTTTACTCGTGGAAACCTCTCACAATCTCCTTATCAACCTTGATTTTCAAACTAGGTTCCTTCCCTTGAGGTTAGGTGTGGAAAGGCCTTAATCACCATATTGTTATTGATGTTCAAATTGAGTCTTGTTATCTAATTCGTCCCTTGAGTTATTTTGATCCTCCATTCAAACTTTTGATCTTTTACCTCTAAATGTGAAGTCTTATAAAAAAAAAAACCATGTTAGGTTTGATAGTTGATTGTACCAAACCTTCAAAATTTGGGCCTTTTCTTCAAAAACTCTTAACCTAATTTCACGATCATTCCCAATTTTCAATTCGGGACTCCCTTTTTGAATGCTAACAAGAATGGATCATGATTCTTTAATTGGCCTGAGTTCTCAAATCAATGTTGATGTTTGTAGCTTAGGAAGGTACTTATGCATAGGCCTAAGTGTTTAGGTGTGCAAAAGTTGCCTAAGATCTCCTTAGACACTTGCTATAGTCTGAGTACGATGCATTTGTAACTTAGTGTATGTTTAACTTAGGAAAAACATATAAATATTATGTTCACTTATTGAACTAAAGAAACATTAGAAAAAGTAAAGTATTTACTTTAGTTAATATGTTTTAATCACATTCCTTGATCTCAAGTGAGGCAAGATATAACATTGGTTATCAATTACATTAGATATTCGAGTTAGGCATTTGCCTCAACAAAAATTTCTGAAAGAAAGACTAAGCAGAGGGAAGACACACCATACATAAGAACACGACTGAGATAGGTATCTTAGTGAGGAGTGTAATACTCTAGTGTTTTCGATCCAAGGAAGGAGGTAGTAAGGATATCTAGATCATCCAAGGATGGTTTTATTATTTGGATTATATTCGATGTTGTACTTGTATTTTCTTAGTCAGACCATTATCCCAAGTTGGGAGCCAAATTAGGTTTTGAACCAATTTAATTATAAATTGATTTGGTTGGAAACAATATACTGTGTCATTATGAGATTGGTTATGTTTTTTATTCCACTAATTAATGTTAAGAACCTAGCTTTGCAATTCATTCAGTAGATATGTAATATGCTAGGTTAATGGTTTACTGGGTGCTAAGTTCATAAGAAAATTAACATGGTTTCAAAGTGATAAGCTCTGAGCACAAATCTCAAGGTGTCATGTTTGTAGAGGATCGTCAAGGTCATGTTCGACTGCAATCTTATAAAGTACCTTTTTTTAAGACCATACAAATGCATATAATGGTATAGATGATGTAGGGGGCTTAAATTTGAAAAAAAAAATAGCATGTAAAGAATAAAAAAAAGAAGAAGGGAAAAAGTGGGTGTCTAACACTCGTTTTGGGTTGTCAGGCCCATGAATCAACGATGATGATGGAATTTGGGCTATCAAAAAAGGTTAACAATTGCACCAGGGCCTAAGGAAGATGAGGTGGTATGGATTGACCGCAATCAATGAGAAACAAATAATGGTTGGTTGAGCCGACAAGTGAGGTGAAGACGATGACTTGATGGCATGAGAGGTCAAGATGCGATGGGTGGTAGGTGTAAGTGAGTGGAGTATCGTCACAATCAGTAGTCATAGGTGAGTAATCAAGGGGAAAACATTAAATGGTAGCAAAGTGCACAACCACACTGGTAGGGTGAAGGCAACACAAATACATGCTAGTCAGAAAATGACACAGGTATCAAGTCCAAAAGAGACTGAACCATTGTATTAGACAATACAGAGTCAAAAATGCATGAGGAAAAAGAAAAATGGATGTTGGTGATTGGGTTGTGGGATGAGAAGCATGTTGAGACATTAACCAAGGGAGAGATAGCCACCAGTCACTATACGACAGACAAAATAAAATGTTGCAGTAACCAAGTGAGGCAACTCAATTGTGCAGTTCATAGAGGAGGTTAAGATAGAGAAATACAATATTTGCATAGGTACATAGGTGTGGAAACCAAAACTTCCAAGATGAGTAGTTATATGAAGCATGTAAAGTGTGAAAAATGGCCAACTTAAGACATGCGCAGAGAAGGAAATGGAAGGCAGAGACCCATAAAGCCATAGGAAAGAAGCTCACAAAGTTTCCTTTTTTATAGGATTGGTAGAGGTAACCCTTAGAGGGAGACCATACTAATTAAGGTGTAAAATAGGACCATAATTTTTTAGTTGATTTATGATTTTGAGATGATAGTAACTAGTATAAGGTTCAAGGATAGGTTTGATGACACTCGCAAATTCAATCCATGGAAGGAGAGGATAACATTAGCTCTCATGGAGAATATAAGAGTTTGTTAATGTAACCGCCCCTCCCACATTTACCCACTTTTACAATCTCTTTAGGGTAAATTTGAGTTGAGTGCTACTATGACATGACTAGACCTCCAAGTTCCAGTTATGGAAGTGAGGCCCAAATACTGAAACCTTATTGGTATCCGTTGGGGACTACAAATGACTCAAGAGCCTGACGACTACCCCAGGTGATCAGTCCTTGACATGAAACTCTTTTTCATTGACTTTAATTCTCATGAAAGGAGATTTTGGGGGTAAACCAATTTCCCCTTTCTTTATAAATTTCGATCCTGAGGCCTGTAGTTTATGGCCCACAAACCTATCAGAAGTGTAAATTGAAGCCTTAATTTTAAACCTAGGACCACACAATTATCAGGATATAGGAAATACAGGAAAAACACGGAAACATGGAAATTCGACCCAAAACCCTTAAGGCCGGACTTCAAATATTATACACCCACGTTCATAAATCATTGGGTCCACACTCCCAATCCATCGCCTTTCCGTTGTCCTTTGTTATCTCCGATCTCCGATTGGCCAGTGCTTCATCGCACTATCACAATATTGCACATCGCCATTCCACTGCTGCTGTCATTTGACTTTGTCGAAATGTGATTGCCGATCAAATCTTGACCATTGATTTGGACTCGATCCAATGGTAGGAGTTCACCCGATCAAAAAAACAGAATGATGACCCTCCACCGTCGATCTTCCTCCATCATATTTGACGGTTGACATTGATTTTGGGTAGAAAAGCAGCATGGGATTTAACCTCCCGATAAAGCGGTTTCCTCCTTCCACCTTTGCGCTACGTTTCGAATGGTTAGTGGAATTGGGTAGTCACCCTTCAATACCACTTACCATATAGGCCTCGCTCGAAATACCACTTTCTGTATCGAAACGACTTTCATCGTGAATTAACTTTCGCGCTCTTCCACCATGCGATGACCATTGATCTAATCGATTGATGGTTCTCGTTCTTTATCACGTACGCCATTGATCTTTTGCTTATTGATGGATTTACACTAAAACCACAGTTTCGCTGCCATACTCTGCCTTCACACAGAACACTCATATATAACAATATTTCGTTAATCAATGGATTGCCATCGATCCTTATAGTGATCGATGGTCGATCAAAACCACAACACTAACACATTCAGATTATCTATGAAACAACACACAAACGCACAAATTCAACACTGAAACACACTTTTCTATTATACACAGATGATTACAAGCTAAGGCATTTCACAGTTTTCATAGTTTTCTATCTATTGCTCTATATCCCTCTCACACACACAAACTCTCTTTTTATAAGAGATTACAACAGTTATGGATCATTTAAGATGCACAATTTCTTCCCACAATCACTCAAAAAACACCTAAACTCTCTATACGCATACATGCATATGGCAGATTACATTTAATTAAGTCTTCAAGAGACTTTATCCATTCCATCATTTACTCTGTTTTAAATAGAATTTGTCCCTTGTTTTGCTCCGATGGTCCCCGTCCTCTCATTCTCTGCTTTGGATTTCTCCTTTAATTAAGAGTGTCAGATGCTCCTGCATCAACTTCCCAACCATAACCTTGAAACATTTTTTATGTGATTATGAGGCTCCAACTGCACCCACAAGCCTGCTTGTGTGCAGTTATTGCCCAAAAATCCTTGTTTGGTGCCTATGGTTGTGAGATCTATGCCACTTTTTTAGGCAAGCCTCCATACCACTACCCAAAACTTCCTGTAACTTTCTAGAAACATAAATAACATGATGACAAGGCTAACTATTCAAAAATTGAACAAGATCTTGACCAAAACAGGTATAGTACACAATAGATATTTCGTCAAACATATGGTAAACATATAAGTTACAACTCATGAGAGAATATTTAATCATAAAATTTTGAACTTAATCTAAGAATCACCAAGAAGGTCTAATTCCCTCTCAAGTAGCTACAACAACACTCGTTAGCCAATGCATTCATTAACCATTCAACAAACTATCGAATCATGAACAAGATCACATCATAGAACCATGCTTATAACAAGTATATAACCATAATAGAAACCATGATAGCCATAAGATCACTTAATAACCAATACATGTGCTCATAATCATAATGAGGAAAATAACTTGTATTTAAATATGCAAAAGCCAACCAAGTCAAGAATTTCCATGTACCAACCTATTGTGTTGTTCAACAACCCCCCCATTTATTGATTTAATATTTAATATTCTATTAATAAAAGGGGATCCCTTATTAAAAATCCTCCAAGAAAAATTTAGCACGTAGGCATTTGATTTTTAATTTTTTAGAAATAAATTAAGATATCAAGTCAAATCCCTTTAAAACTAGCAAATCTCTCTTTTATTGCATATCATTGGTCCAACTGTGTCAAAGGTTAATTAACAACCAGGATCCGTGAATTGTGATGGAAGGAATCACCACATTTAACTTAGGATATCATTAAACTTTCCATTTAAAAGCTAAGACGTAAGGCATTTGTTGTAAACTGAAGTGCGTATCGCAATCACATATCGACTTTTATAAAAGACGCAACTCACAAAGCCTATCATAATGTGTGAATTGTGATATTACGGTAGAGCGAGCCAATACTTATCACATGGCGACACTTTACTTAAAAGCCAATCTTTTGAACTACAAAAGTTTGCGAAGTGCGATAAAACCCAGACCCAATAAAAACAAATGATATAAACTATAAGTTAAGGCCGATGCTTAGTAAAAAGGCACTTTATGAAGTAATTATTCATTTAAGCAAAGTGCGCTCTAAACAATGAAAAGTATGCCACTCACCTAGCATCTCGTGGAATTCTAAACAACTCTGGAAAAATGCACAACCAAAAATGTGATAGTGCGATTTACAATATTGCGATAATCTTATCACAATCACATAATCTAAATTTCACACTTTAAGCTCACCACCTTAAAGTTTTCCCTTTCCCGTTTGTGATGCGATAATTTAAATGAGTAATAAAGGCAATGATAAAAGATCTTAGTGCGTATTTAATAAGTTTAATGGCATTTATGTTAAGAGCAGCTCGACGTGATTTGATATCTTTTCATCTGCTTTTTGAATAAAAGATCCTTTCTTGTCACCTTTAGAGGTTAATTGTATCATTTAATTCTCACTGTCATTGTCTGATAACTTCCATTTGCTCCAAACCCCCGCAAAAATATCATTAGAAAGAATGGCAAAGAAGGGAAAGGTGACCGCATCTAAGAAATCAGACATGGTACTACTTTTCTCTGATACCACATGCAGTAAGGATGAAGGAAACACGAAATGGGAAGTCATGCATAACCTGTTAGAAGAAGAGAAGCCTGGGCCACTGGTAACAAAGGTCAAGGCTGATGCTTAGGAACCATATAACGCCTCCTATTTTTAGATAGCATGTTCATTCTTACACCGAATAACTACAAGACCAAAGATAATACCATACACAGATATGGTAAAATGGGTAATTGATATGGTAGACATATCATAGAGAAATTTCAAGAATAAAAGGAAACAGGTCATGGGGTCTTTCTCACCAGACAATCTATGCCTAATGTACCAGCTATTAGAGCCTCAAAATATCTACAAAAAAGAGTTCCTTAACCATTTTTCCAAAGAGAATGAGGACCCGTTAGACGTTACACAGACCTGAAGGTCAAGCGGAGGTAAACTTGAACGAGATAAAATTGATATGTACTCAATAGAATCCATCTCTCCCCCTCATATTTTGGCAACCACAATGATATGTAGGTTATTCAGTAGACCCGATAGCACCAAATTTTCCATGGAATGGATCCCGTTAATAGATGTAGCAGTTAATGCAACAATTATGAACTGGGTTAGATTTTATCACGCAATTTATCAAAGGCTATTATGGAATATAGAAACAAGAGAAGTGTTTCTTTAAAGATTTCCCCCCCTTTCTTTATGAGTGCTTTTGTTATGGATGTAATTTGTTTTTGTTCTCAGTTTCTGAATATGGGATGGAAGTGGACCGTACAAAACCCAATTCCCATCCATATATACCATAAATTTTTGTGGGAATCTCAACTCCACCCCCATTTTTATAAGATCTATCAGGGTGTTATGCTGCCTATTCATAAAGCAGGTTTTGATAGAACAACCGCTAGGTTTTCTAAAGAGGCTGAAGTAGATATCTTGGTAGTAGCCAGATGGTTTGGTGAAGATACATTCACCTACATTAGAGTTTTTTGGAGCATTTCTTCTCTGCATGTCCTCCGATATTATGTCCCCAACAAACTTTTGGCTAGAGAAATAACTTATCAAACAACAGGGGAAGGCAGTTTAACCAAACGATTGAAAGAACATAAGAAAGCCATTTGGCCAACTTTCCAATTAGAATGTGGTGCTTTCACACTACACAATTATGGACATGCTGTAAAGGAAGCATAGATTATTATGTCTTTGAAATTGGCTACAATTCTGGGAAGGCAATATGACCCAAATCACATTGCTAAGGAATTTACTACTATGGTAAAAGTCAAATAGTTCACCCATGAAAAGGATACCTTTGATGACCTCTTCCAACAAGCAGAAACATTTTCACAAGTTCTACATATGGCATCATTACTGTTGACCCCGGAAGATATTAATGCTTTCCATGTATACAAGAATAAGAGATTGTTAAAGGTCCCATTGGACCTATTTCAGATTGAACCAATAAGAGAGCCAACTCCTAGCGTAAGCTTGGAGGGAAGTTCTAAAGAAAATTTTGAAGAAGAAACTCAAGAGAAGTTGACTCATGAGTCAGAGTACTTAGAACGACAATCTCAAAATGGAGGAGGAAACACAAATAAAGATTCAGAGAAAGACATAATTGGAAGTACAGAGGAAACCACTGAACAAGCCTTGGCAAAGAAGTAGAATGAGGTTGCTTCTACTTCAAATCAGACAGGTAAAGCTCCAATCATTGACCTGGAACAAGAATGGGAGAAATTCAATAAGAAGCTCCATACACACACACATCTGGAGCAAACATCTGAAATACAAACCCCCAAGAAAACCCAACATAAAGCAAATCCAAGAACAACAGGGGAATAAGCTACAGGTACTCAGGATATTGAGATTATTCTTCCTATTCCTACTTCTAAAATTGTCTTAAGGATTTACAAAATACCTCCATTAGATATATTCTACAGTCCCACTCATAAAGCTGTAGTCAAAAGAAAGGAAGAAAAGAAAACTAGATGCCATAACCGTTACAACTTCGGAAAATTAACCAATCAGAGAATCTCACAAAGATGTCAAAGTTCATAGGAGCTTATGCCACAACCACCATCAACAATGCGACAGAAGTCCGTATGATGATGAAGGAAAAGGAACATAAAATTCTACTGCTAGAACAACAATTAGCCCAAGAAAAAACTAATCAACAAGCAGAATTACAGGTAGCCCAACTTCAAAGAGAATTTGAGTAGATGAGGGTACAACACCAGGCCATCTTATCAGAAAAGGATTTGCAAATTTGTCAAATGTAAGCCATGGTGGATAAATTCAAAGACAACCTGCAAATTGATAAATTCATCAAAGAAGCAGTCAGCCTCAATTCCATATTAATGTAGCAAGAAGAAATATTCTGCCAAACAATCTCGCAAATAAATCTTTACTGCGAGACCAGTGATAAATTGACAAACCAAGTAATTGATATAAGGTTTGAGTATGAATAAATCCACAAAGAGGTTTCTTAATTTATCAGTTGGAAAGAATACGAGAATGGAAGAAAGGCTGACCTACCAAAACTGCAAGAATCCCATAAAGATATTATGTTTACGGATTGGGATTCTTAGTTGAAACAGGCAGAAAGGGAAACAACAATAGTGGCAGGAGCAACAAGCATCATAATAGAAGTCGTAAACGAAAACTTACATGGTTAAAATCTTTTTAAGGAGTGTGTACCAGGGTTTCTACTGAATGTCAAACAACCAAAGCAAAAGTGGAAGCAGATAATGCAGGAAAAGGAAGAGGAAATTAAATAGTTAACCAGGCTAAATTGGGAGACATACTGGTAGTTTCTAGTAAAACCACATAGCCAGTGGATGAACCTAAGGTGTTTAACAACCTCTACACAAAAGATGGGGCCAACATTAATAGATTCCATATTTGCTCGGCAGTTAAAATCTACAATCAGCCAACCGCCTCAACTCAAGCCAATGATCGATATTTGCGACCTCAGAGATCAAGTTAGCAGATTAACTTAGTTCAAGTTCAAAGGAGCTAGTCATTAGTTTATTTTATTTTTAGTTTTACTTTTTCTTGTTTTGAGGAAGGTTGTTTGAAACTTCCTCAGCTATTTTTTTAATAATCTATTTTGAGGCAAGTATTTTAGTATTTAAGAACCTCTCATGCATTTAGAAATGGGTCTAGAAATTTTATCAAATTTTTTTTTAAGGACATTACACTT
Organism: Pinus taeda; assembly: GCA_000404065.3. Taxonomy (NCBI): domain Eukaryota; kingdom Viridiplantae; phylum Streptophyta; class Pinopsida; order Pinales; family Pinaceae; genus Pinus; species Pinus taeda. Next base: position 301,764 of record APFE030171659.1, read on the forward strand.
CTATAATTTTGAGGAGGTTTTGATGAAATGAATGGACCATGATCTATTTTTATTTGAATATCTAGCATGCTCTACTAAAATGCACTTATGTACTCTTAGAATGCGCTGGATTGAATGAAATTGGGTCAATATTATTGAAGCACATGAGTAGGACTTATCATATATGGTACTTTTATTGTATGCTTATGTTTTATTTATGTTTTAAGCAATACTATTTCTCTTGATTTTTTTATGTATGAAAGTGAGGATTATAGTTCTGCATTATTGCACTTCTGTATGATGTTAGCTATGATTCTATTTTGAATACATGAACAATTTTTTATATGTGATATATTTCTCTTAATTGTTTTGTCTAACTATTTATCCAAAACAATTATTGTTAAACGATTTCATTTCTTTTAGAATTTGAATGATCTTTATTACCAATTGTTGTAAGACATCACTGTAGATTGAATATCTTATTTTATTCCCGGGTATATTCATAGTTAGATAATGCTAGATTAAGATATATGTATGTGTTTAGTAGTTATATTAGATTACACTTAGTTGAATCATTTCCCGTTACTTCCCATATCATCCCATCAACATTATCAAATCAACCCTTTCTCGGAATCTGGTCCCATTATCCCCAGTCGGAGCCACTATACCAAATGGAAGAGGAGTTGCTTTCAAGGTCCAGACTGGGTGGTTATCCCCCATGTTGTTGCAATGAATTTCGAGGCTTCAACATTTTGGAACTAGAAGGAGGACCTCACTATGAATTACAAGCAAATCTAAATCAGAAATCCATTCTAAGAGTAAAACTCCCTGACCATCACCTCCAACTTCTCGGTCCCTAGGCATGAAGTTGTAAAGAAATCCTTAGAATCCACTACTATTTTTCCAAAGAAATCAGATCAATCTTATTTTACAGAAACTCTCAAAGTTCAGTCTTTAATCCATAAACTGTAGGGGATTTCCCTATCTCAAGGAGAATCCAAATTATCCAAAGCTAGTGTTTCTTCTCATTTTCCTTCCTCTCAAAGGTTAACTAGATCGCAGAGTGAAAAAATTGGGATTCCACCATTTGAATTTCTTCTACCTCACCCTAGAAGGAAAACTAAGAAAACACTATCTAAAGCTCATAGTGAGATTCTCTCATCATAGCATCTCACAAAGATGTCACAGTTCACAGAAGATTATGCCATAGCCACCATCGACAAGGCGACAAAAGTCTGTATGATGCAGAAGGAAAAGGAACATAAAATTTTGCTACTAGAATAACAATTAGCCCAAGAAAAAACTAATCAACAAAATCAACATTTTTTATAGAGTCCCATTGGGAACGTTGACGAAAAATGGTTTTTACTGTGGGTTCTCCGGTTACTAAGTTAGAAGATATAAACCACAAAAGTCTTAAATCCAGAACTAATCAACAAGCAGAATTACAGGTAGCCCAACTTCAAAGAGAATTTGAGTAGATGAGGGTACAACGCTAGGCCATCTTATTAGAAAAGGATTCGCAAATTTGTCAAATGAAAGCCATCGTGGAAAAATTAAAAGACAACCTGCAAATTGACGAATTCATCAAAGAGGTAGTCAGCCTCAATTCCCTATTAATGCAGCAAGAAGAAATATTCTGCCAAACAATCTCGCAAATAAATCCTTACTGTGAGACCAGTGATAAATTGACGAACCAAGTAATTGATATAAGGTTTGAGTATGAATAAATCCACAAAAAGGTTTCTGAATTTATCAGTTGGCAAGAATATGAGGATGGAAGAAAGGCTGACCTTGTAGGTTTTAACCTCGTACAAAAATTACCTGCATACGAATTTTAAAGCACAGAAAATAAACAATGTGAGAGCATAACACATAAAACACATATAAGGTTTGAGTATGAATAAGTCCACAAAAAGGTTTCTAAATTTATCAGTTGGAAAGAATATGAGGATGGAAGAAAGGCTGACCTTGTAGATTTGAACCTCGTACAGAAATTACCTGCATATGAATTCTAAAACACAGAAAATAAACAATGTGAGAGCATAACACATAAAACACATATACATAGAGATTTTCCCATGGATCCCAAACCTGAGACTACCAGCTTGATTTTTCATTATATTCCTTTCAATGTTATAATACATATTTATACATGTTGAAGCATCCAATACCATGGACTAAAAACCATCGCGTCCAATACCATGGACCAAAAACCATCGCGTTGAAAAAACATGTGCGAAAATCATGCACAAAACCATAGGTGGGTCTACCCAACCTAACATAGGGTCCAAAAAAAAAATTTTCTGGGGCACTGCCCTGGATCCCATAAAGTGGGGTTACGAGTACACCTCAAACCCCCTATGACCCCCCCTCTAACCCCCCAGTTAACTACATGGGCTAGTCGTGGAAAGAATATAACACAAACCAACATTCTCCCACTTGTTGTTTTCTTTCCACAGGGGGCCACAAGAGAGCTTAGTCATTTATCCAGCCCTGCAACACCCATTGTTTCTCTACACCAAGACAACTTCTCAGAGCTCACAGATTTTGTCAATGCATCTACAGTGTTCTTCAAAGTGTCCACCTTTACCAGCAACACCTTTTTGTCTTCTATCATATCCCTCACAAAGTGATACTGAACATC
>APFE030171663.1:0-12869 GCA_000404065.3 Pinus taeda
TTGAAGTACAGATCCTTCCCAGTGGGTGGTTTTCTCTTCATTTTCCAAAGGAGAACCATACGGATTTGGTACTTGCCAGGTACTAGCATATCGAGATGGCCCCAGTCCTTCTCAAGTGATGGAGTCCCTTGTTCGACCTTGAGCGAGAGAAAATTGGGGCGGGACCACTCTGGGTGCGCTTAACGAGGATTCCTTTACAGTACTAGTGCGAGGAAGTCTTCATAGGAATTGGTAATGCCCTTGGCACCTATCTGGACCATGATCGCACATTTGTGGAATCAAAGAATAGAACCCTCGCCCGCATTCTAGTCCATTTGGACACTCGTGAGGGTTTGGAGGAAAATATTACATTACAATGGGGGAAGTTCATCAGGGTCCAAATCCTGGACTATGAAGGGGTTTCGTTCCGCTACTGGCAATGCCATAGGGTAGGACATGTCTTCAAAGATTGCCCTCTTCTAAAAAAATCAGAGGACACTCCAAAAGCATCACCCGCTGCATCCAAGATCAACTCACCGGCTGTTACGCTCTCGCATGCTCAGGGTACTACTCCTCCAACAAGCACTCAATTCCAAAAGGTGGAGGATGTTGTGCACAGATCGATCTCGCTGCCGCTCACCAGGTCTCGGGCAGCTGCTGAAGCCACAAAAGCTTTGGGTACTCCTCTGACCTCTTCTATCTCATCAAATGCATTTTGTTCATCTATTATTGCATCTTCCATATACACATCCATGGCACATTGCACTATGTCGTCTCCGCCCTTAATTGCCACCACTACCCCCTCACCACATTCGCTCTCGACATCCTCCACCTCTCCATCATCCTCCAGGGTTTCACCACCTCATCACTATTTTCTTCGTTCCCGAACCCTAGCTAGCGATACTCTGGTTCGACATGTTGGACTGGGTCTTACTCTACCTGGTTCGGTTCCTTTGACATCTCGGGGGAGGAAATATGATCTCTCCAAAGCACAAGCGTGCTGGGGTTGAAGTAGCCTTTGGTCGTCAATCCACTCTCGATGGGGTTATTAGAGCTTTGAACACCCCGAGTGGAGTTCCCCCATGAAGTGTTTATCTTTTAACTGCAGAGGCATGGCTAGTGCCTCTAAGAAACTAGCCCTGCAGAGACTCTTTGAGGTTGATCCTATTGATATCATCTTACTTCAAGAAACCCTAGGTATGGCAGATCACATTACCAGCTCTCTGCAATCTATTTTCCCGGGATGGACCTTTTGGCAATGGATGTTAAGGGAAGATCTGGAGGACTGGCCATTGGCTACAATCCTCGCACCATCAGCGTTTCTGCATTGTGGGGAGGCCATGGATTCATGGGCAAAGATTTATTCTCAGCCAAGCTTGGAACCAACCTTTGGGTTGTCAATATTTATGGACCCTATCAACAGAGGGAGAATTTCTGGCAGCATATGCTAAACCTCTCGATCCTTTCTTCTGATCACATTATCCTAGGAGGTGATCTTAATTTCTCCTTGGATTTTTGCGAATCTTGGGGGTCTATGGCACAAGTGGATTCTATCTCGGGGTTTATGACAAATCTTCTGGAGCAGTATCATTTTGTGGATGTTCCCATGAATAAAACCCTCCCTACATGGAGGAATAGGAGGGTGGGTGAAGCTGCACTAACGCGAAGACTTGACAGCTTTCTAATGAAAGGCCCCCTCTTATAGCATCTGCATCACTACAAACAATGGGTTGGTCTAGGGGGCATATCTGATCACTCCCCAATCTACCTATAGGTTTTGGGCCCTCATCCTAAACCTAAATCCCCTTTTAAATTCAACCATGTTTGGTTACAGGACCCTGCCTACATTAGCATGGTTACAGAATTCTGGGCTGCCAACCCGATTAATAGATCTGATTCCTTGGCTAAACGGTTTTGTAATAATATATCCAAGCTCAAGAATCTTTCTATTAATTGGGCTAGAGAGAAGCATCTGAGGTAGAACTCGATACTAACCCACATCGAATCCGAGCTGAGGACTTTGCTCGATGAGTGAAGCTTGGGGTTTATTTCAGCTGAAAACAAGTCGCACTTGATTGAGTTAGAGAACCAAAAGGCTCATATTCTGAAGGAGAGAGAGGAATCCCTTAGGTTAAGGAGTAGGTCCATATGGTTGAAAGCTGGGGATGACAACATTAGATTCTTCCAGAATTATGCTAAAGGAAGAAAGGTATCAAACACCATCTGGAATCTTCCTCTACCTAAAGGAGGAGTTGTTGACTCTTTCAACAAACTCTCCCACCTTGGCTCTATACACTTCAGGAATCTATATAAAAGCCCTCCTGGTTCAAATCTTGCTCACATTATAAATGTGGCTGGGCATTTTCCCAGATTTGTTAATGAGGACGAGGCAAAGGGGCTATATGCACCAGTGACAACTGGTGAACCTGAAAGCACGTTAAAATGGTTCAAGAAGGACAAGAGCCCGGGCCCAGACGGTTGGACCATAGAATTTTATCTTGCATTTTATGACCTTCTAGGATAGGATCTGTTGCAATTTGTGGAAGAATGCATAATATCTAGATCATTGTACAATGCCATCAATTCGACTTTCATTGCTCTCATTCCAAAATTTGATACTCTTTCCTCCTTCGATGATTATAGGCCTATCTCTTTGTGCAACTATCTGTACAAAATTATTTCCAAGATTATTGCCAACAGACTCTGGCCTATCCTCTCCCATCATATTACCCCTCAACAATTTGCATTTCTTGAACAATGACAAATTCACGAAGCCATTGGATCAGCACAAGAAGCATTACATTCTATCTTGACCAGACATCATAAGGGCATTATTCTCAAGATAGACCTGGCAAAAACCTTTGACTGTGTCAGTTGGCTTTATATTAAGATGCTCCTTATCCATTTGGGCTTCACCCATCACTTCATCACTTGGATTATGGCCTGCATTACCTCTCCTACCTTTAATGTCCTCATTAATAGCTCTGCTTCTCATTTATTCCACTCAGAGAGGGAACTTAGACAAGGCTTCCCACTCTCTCCCCTCCTCTTCTTGATTGTAATGGATGGACTTAGTCGCTTGATTTCATTAGCTAAGCGGGATGGAGATCTTCGTGGACTCAAGATATCAGATGATTTCTTTCTTACTCATCTTCTATTTGTGGATGATGTTCTCATCTTCCTTGATGGTAGTATTCGGGACTCACGTACCTTTTCCAAAATTCTCCATCTTTTCTCGACTGCCACCAGGATGCTAGCCACCCATTCTAAATCTACCATCACCTTTGCCCGAAACTCCATTCAAGAGTCCCACTTTGCTCATCAGTTTTTTCCTTACTATATCCATCCATTGGATAGGGGTCTCAAATACTTGGGATTCTGGTTAAAGCCTATTAGTCAGAGGATTGTTGATTGGGTTTGGCTAGTTACCAAATTGGAAAAAAGTTTGTCCATCTAGAGTCACAGATATCTATCTAGGGCAGGCAGAATCATTCTGATTAAATCTGTTCTAGAGGCTACGCCAGTATTTTGGATGGCACTTGCTTGGATTCCCAGAAATATCCTTGCACGTATACAACAACTATGCAACAGATACCTCTGGAATGGGAATCAGGACAAAAAGATTTTTGCATGAGTTAGCTGGAAGAAGATTGCATTGCCTAAGAAATGAGGCCGTTGGGGGCTCAAAGATCTCCCTTTATTTGCACAAGCCCTTCCTGCAAAAATGGGTTGGACCCTAATGACAGGACAGAACCTTTGGACTACCATTTCTTATCATAAGTATATCTGGCCTCTGCACATCATGGACTGGGTTTGATTGCCAAATTGGCCAAAGTCAGGCATCTCAATAGTTTGGAAGGCACTCCTTCTTTCTCTCCCTCATATCAGGGACAATCTTGCTTGGTGAATCAATGATGGATCAAAGGCATGCATAGGCTTGGATCCATGGATTGGAGGAGGAAGATATTAGTTGCCTAGAGATCTCATATAGCATCTACATTCCCATGAGATCAAGGTGATTGCAAATATTGTAGATCAACAAACACCTGTATTTTTTCCCAAGCATGGAAATCTGCACAACAACTTGAATTACCTCCATGCTGGCACCAAGAATGGAATGAGTATATCTATGCACTATGTGAATCGCATATCAGGATTAAAGAGGGCCCTGATGAACTTATCCAGTGCCTTGCGGAGAATGGTATATACTCTCCAAAGTCAGGGTATCTATCCTTGATCTCCCACAAAAAGCCGGAACAGATTACATTTTGGTGGAAGTCAATTTGGAAACTTACAGCACCTCCTTGGATAAGATTGTTTTTCTCGTGTATTCTTAGAGATAAAGTGCCTACGGGAGAGTATCTTACTCATAGATCTTTTCATGGACCAAATTGGTGCACCCTATGCAAAATTTCATCAGAATCGACTATACATTTCTTTTTGAATTGTTCTGCCCTGATTACTCTCTAGCACAATATATCTTATTCTATTCATTTCACTGGGCAATGGGCAGGTGATGATCTCGGCAATACTTGGGAAGATTGGTTTAATCGGCATAAGGGATCCAAGCTACCAAGCCTACCTTTGATTACTAGTTGTTATGTCTGGCTGGCCCGGAACAGCTCTATCTTCGACAACAAGCTTGTGTGCTAGCCACACATAGCGGCATGTATTGTATCAGCATATAATGAGATGCCTGATTCATAGCAACCGAGAGCCCATAGACCTCATGCACCTCCTCACATTGATAAAAACATACCTTGGGTGTTTTTTGATGGAGCAACAAATAAACAGGGACGTGGTGGGGGATTTATCTTATACTTAAGTGAACAACATTGCTATAAAGTGAGGATGGGGTTAGGTGCTGGAACTAATAATTTTGCTAAGCTCATTACCCTTCGACACCTTCTTCATTTCTCTTTGGGATATTATTGCATGAACTTAAACATATATGGAGACTCAAAGATAATCATAAATTGGTTCAATAATATTACTGCTTGTCACATACACACACTCAATAATATTTTGGATGAAGTTAATATTTTCGAGGCTCAATTTAATGACATCACTTGTAATCATATCTACAGGGAACATAAAATTTGTGCTTACGGGCTATCCAAGGAGGCCACGACACTTCCCAGAGGAGAGTGGATGATACAGGAATAGCAGGGGACAAATGAATACCGCTACTACCATCGCCCATACATAGGTCAGCACTATCATAGGGCAGAGAGCCCTTGAACACTAGTTACCATGTCTATTATTGAGAAATGTAATTTTGATTATGTATATATTTTTATTTCACAGGACATATTTATGTGGATCAAAATGCCCTGCGTGGCATATGTATAGGCTTATAAACATACCCTTATTACAGTTTTTTGAATGATCACCTTGCGTGGTGAACTAAAAGGTACATAGTTTTTTGGTAATTTTATAGAAGTCCTCAGAATTTTGTAAAAGTCCTCAGAGGCTAGAATGATACAGCATATGCAATAACATCTACAATATGTAATTTTTCAAAGTGTGGTGAACTAAAAAGTACATAGTTTTTTGGTAATTTTGTAAAAGTCCTCAGAGGCTAGAATGATACAGCATATGCAATAGCATCTGCAATATGTAATTTTTCAAAGTTTTAATGAAAAATTAAGATTTTTCCAGTGGAAAAAAAAATATTGATTTCTATTATGTTTTTCAAAATATACAACTTTATTGATCTTCATTATATTTTTTCATAATAAACATAATTTAAAATAATTAAAAAAATCTCCAAACATATTGCATTTAATTTTAATTTTAAATTATAAATTTACTTATTATTTATATGAAATTAAAATAGAGAAAAAATATAAATATGCATTTTCAAAAATTCAAAAATTAAATTTTATTTTCAAAATAAATGAAATAACTTCAAAAGTATTCACTTTCATTCTATGAGACATACAAAACCATGCAAAATATCTAAACTATAAACTACCAGAATCATGTTTTGCATAAACTATAATTTGAACCTATTTAATATAATTTCGCATATAATTTTTCACTGTAAAGTCAAAATGTTTCAATCTAGTTTTGAATATGAATTAATTTTCTTTTATTCGAAAGTAAGTGAACACTTTGTACTGAACTTGGTAATTCATACTTTACGAAAATGGGTTTTCACTTTTATAACTTATGCTTTCCTTCCCTGGTTTAACTTCGCCTTATGATTAATAAAAGATGTTAAGTTTTTTTCTGGTTTTGAAAAAAAAAAAACATTTATGATTAGTTAATTCTTACGTATATTACAAAATATATTATCGTAAAATTATTCAAAAAATGAAACATTCGAAATAACTTGATAATGAACTAATTATTTGAGTTAACTTAAACATTCTCGAAGCTAATTCAAAAACTAGCTCTTCCTTTTTCACCCTTGAATAACGCGGCAACGATGACTCCACCAATATTAGTCCCCGCAGCGATGTCAAAATACTCTGAGATGTGTGCATTCGGATTTCCCTTCTTGAGTAGTTGCAGAGCGCTTTGGAGATATAAGAGATAGCGGCAGGCTACAATCCCTCTCATTCCGCTCCCGTCGATGCTTCAAATGCACACTCTTCTGCTTGATCTTCGTGCGGTGTATGGTGTTTGCTTGTTATGGGGGCATCGAACGAGAATAGCCACTCAAATGGATTGAACTTTGAAGTGAGCGGATTGCCTCCAGAAAGTTTGAATCATAGTATTGGAATTCGAATTTGATTTGATATATAAAAAAATTGACTAGGTCACATTTAATAAGAAAATAAAGTGAGCGGATTGCCTCGAGAAAGTTTGAATCATAGTAGCGGAATTCAAATTTGATTTGATAGGTAAAAAAGTTTAGTAGGTCAAATTTAATAAAAAAATAAATTAGAGAATACATATCTTACAAAAATTCACAAATAATTTATTTATTTATTTTAAAAAAAATATTACTCTCTTTTAGTTGATGCACCCAACACTTGTGCCTATGGGAGAGAGGAAAACTCACTAACCAACGTAAAGTAGCTGGACCCACAAGGTCATGTAGCACACCAAATCCACATCTCACTCACGACCACGACCACGACCACGACCAAAATGAACTAGGGTCCCAAACGATTATATCTGAAACCACCTCTTTAACATAATCAAACACATTAGAACCAGAATTACTACTCTTTTTTAAACTTGCATAACCGAGGGCAAAGTATTGATTGTGATAGATAGCTAGGGTCCCAAACGATTATATCTGAAACCACCTCTTTAACATAATCAAACACATTAGAACCAGAATTACTACTCTTTTTTAAACTTGCATAACCTAGGGCAAAGTATTGATTGTGATAGATAGTCACTTTATTCCCAGGAAGAAAATCCCCACCAACGACGCTATGCCCATTCCTTGAAACCAACTATCACAACCCACAATAAACCAAACAACACAAATAACCAACGTTTGTTTGTAAAACTTTTTATGGGATTAAATGGGGAAGGGGATTAAATGCTTGTTGGTAAGCTTATTTTTTAGTTTATTATTTTACTGAGAAATTGTTTTATAAATTAGATATTAGTTTTTGGGAGTCAATTGATTGAAACTAGTGAAAATGAATCACATATTGAGGCTATGTGAGCATCACTTGATGCAATGAGAGTTAAGCTAACTATTCAAAAATCATGAGAAATTAGTCAGTTATGACTACCTCTCATGGAATGATCATACATGAATGACTTACTTAGTGCAATTAAATCCCAAAAAATGATATGTAATATAAGGCACTGAGAAAACCCTTTAATATTTTATAAATTATTAATTATAAACAAAAAAAATTAATTATTTTTGTATTTATGTGATATTTAAAATTTAGAAATATATTAATTATTTGTAAAAAAAATAAAAATAATAAAATTTTAATTTATTATATTTTAATTATCTTTATTATCATTACTGATTTATTAAATTATTTAAAAAATATATAAAAAATAAATAATTATATAATGGTAAAATTTTAATAAAAATTATAACACGGCTCTATCAAGATTTGAATTGCATGCTACAACACTCATTGTAATAATAATCACAAGTTCAAAATTCCCTTATTAATGATCTCACTATTAAAGCAGTAAGAACGAAAAAACATCAGATGAGAGTTTAAATTAATAATATTAAGATTTGGAAAATTTACCTATCATTTTTATAAATAATTAATAATTAATGTATATGAAACATTTTTAAAATCAAATTGATTTTAAAATTAAACATTTATTATTATTTAAAAAAGTTTTTATTTAATTATTTTCAAATATGTAAAGTGAATATAATATAATATTTATTTATTTATTAAATTATTTTTAAGTAAGTATTAATGAGTGGATTTGAACTTTGAAATTTATATAATTTATTATAACACTTTATAATATAATGATCACCAATTGAGTTGTTCTCCATAATTTACTTATTAAATTTAAATCAATTTAATTATTTAAAATATATTATATATTATTATGTAATAAAAAATATTACATTGAGATTAATTAATTTATTTTAAAAATATAAATGGATAAAATCAATTTTAATAATAAATACCCATTTTCTTCCCACCAGATGCCCATTTGCCACATAACACAATGTCAAAGATGAGGTTAAAGAAGAGTTATAAAGGTCAGCAGAGCGCCTCTACCTCGCAACCTACATGGTCATCTTGCCGCTCCAAGAAAGGATAGAAAGATAAGCAGTTTGTGTTTGTTGCAACAATGAAAAGAGAAAGTGTGCGAGGAGTTGGGAAGGTACACTAGTGTGGTGGTTTACACATTCGCAGACCCATAGTTTCAATCATGGTAGAATATAGGTAGGGACAAGATCATTATCTAGAGAAATGGGGAGAAGGCCACAATGCAGTGGGAAGGAGGAGCTTGGATATGTTTTTAGTTAACCATCCATGGCAAAATTCACTTAGGATCTGCAAATTTGAATTGTTAGCATGGTTTCATGGAGCACATGCAACCATCCATGTCAAAATTCACTTAAGATCTGCAACTCTGAATTGTTAGTGTCGTTTCATGGAGCACATGCAACCATCTATGGAAAAATTCACTTAGGATTTGCAACTCAAAATTGTTAGCATTGTTTCATGAAGCACATGTAGAAACCAGATCTATTATCTCCATCCATCTTGACAATTGCAAGATTTGCTCACTCATGCATGTGACTCCACTTTGCAGGACCTTCATTTTGAGGTTTGACTTTTTCATTCTCTTTCCTTGCAACTGTACTACAACAATTTATGTTTACTTCTTTGTCCTCTACAAGATCTTTTGGTTTTGGACTTCCATCCCTGTTTTTGGCCTTGTGTATAAGGAAGGCTACTTCCCGCTTGTTTCTCTTATTGTTCTTGTATTTTGTTTTTTTTTTTCTTGTTTTTGGTTGGTCCTATTGCTAGCTCCCGCTCTTTCTTTGGCCCACCCCTCTTTGTTTTCATCCCCTATTTTGGTATCTTCATCCCTCGTTGGGTCCTCTACTATTTATAACTTCGTGATCCCTTATAACTTGGCTTGTACCTCCCACCTCGTTTTGTCTTGTAGCCTCCCCTTCACCATCACGGTAATGCATCATCTCGTTGGACCCTTTTGCCAAGGTAGAAGAGACAGATATGGGGCTCTCACATCTCCTAACTTCAATCCCCCAACCCTGAGAGGAAATCATTCTTAATACTTTTCCATGGAATCCATGAAAGGATATATGGATATTATCCTTGAAGCTGTCTAGAGGGAAACATCAGATGCAAAGGAGCAAGTTAGACAAGCTCGTAGGTTCATCATAGACACACACTAGACACACACTTGGAGTGAGAGACCAAATTGGATCTAGGATGTTGGAAATTCCACTAGAGTTGGACCATCTATTTATTGTAGATTGTCAATCTGTATTGAAACACAAAAACTCTCATCTAAAATGTTCTCATAGACTAGGCTGACACTTACCATGAAATAATCATTTATATGATCGAGCTTACTAAAAATAAATAAACAACATTAACAGGAAAGTAACTCTTCTTGCTAAAAAAACCATAGAAATAAACCCACCCTTGATAAACACAAACGATAATCCTCAATCGCCGGATTAAGTACATAATTCAACTGAATGAGAACATTTAGGACTTATGTTCACAACATGCTATTTTATTTTTTTATGTATGGCAATGTTTTTTAGTTTATGCACCGTTCTATGTGTAAATCTCTTGATTTTTTTATGTTTATATCAACTCAACAAATTAGGCACCATAGAAACAATCGTGTCCACATTTGCTACACCTGTAACCAGATTATAAATGTGTTAGAAAACCTGCACAGATGAATCTAGCTAGCAAAGGTTGAACACATAGCTTTGCAAAGCAAAAACACTAAAGGAAAATCGAAAGAAGAAAAGAATGATTCATTAGAAAATATGTTACAATGCTCATGATATAGCATTACTGAGTGAAGATCCCAAGGTAATGCACTATAGTGGTGATCCATGAGAAGACTCAACACCTACAACAAGTTTCAGAGATAACTAGTCAGTTGCGGAGTTAAAGAAGGAGCAAATCAAGGAGTAAATCATGCAAAAGGAATCTTGCATGAAATCCCATGCTCTAACTAAGAGTCCGCATGTAGATGTGTAGTAGTTGCATTTAGTCGCATGCTCTAACGAAGAGTCCACTTGCATGCAATCCAATGCTCTAACTGAGAGTCAGCATGTAGGTGTAGTAGTTCCAACACCCCCCCTGAACACCACTATGGGGAAAAATAGAAAATGGACCCTGAAAACTAAGGCCAAAGGTCACCCAAAATAAAGTGCAACTTGTAATAAAATTGAGGAAAGAGGGAAAACCTCATGGGAAAAACCCCCCCTCAAAATACAATGTCATCAAAAGAAACGAGGAAGAAAAGACAGTTGCTAAGCAACTGTGTCCTTTACTCCAAGATGATCACGCAGAGAGCGAAACTTCTGCTCAGTGAATGTCTTGGTGAAGATGTCCGCAGTCTGTTGTGCTGAGGGACAAAACTGCAAATCAATGACCCGATCATGTACTAAGTCTCTGATGTAGTGCATATGGATCTCTATGTGCTTCGTCCGCTACTGCTGTATTAGATCCCTGCAAAATTTGAGAGTGCTCTGGTTGTCACACCAGATGACAATGGGCTGGCGGAACTGAACGCCCAACTCAGTGAGGAAGTTCTGTAGCCATAGAGCCTGAATGGTGATGTTGACTACTCCTCGGTACTCAGCCTCAGCTGAAGAGAGAGCAATAGCAGCCTGCTTCTTGCTCGACCAACAGATAGGGCCAGATCCTAGACTGAGTGAATATTCGGAGGTGGACTTGCGATCAATGTTGTCTCCCGCCCAATCAGAATCTGTGAAGCCAAGGAGATTCAATGCAGTGCCTGCTGCATAGTGAATCCCGAAGGTGATGGTGCCCTGCACATATCGGAGGATGCGCTTGGCAGCATTCCAGTGTAGCTCATGTGGCTCTTGCATGTATCTGGAAACTGCCCCTACTGCATATGAGAGATCTGGTCTGGAGTGGGTGAGGTATAATAAGCTCCCCACTAGTTGTCGGTAGAGAGTGTTGTCAACTAATGGAGTGTCACCTCCATCCTCAAGGCGGACCCTAGACAGAAAAGGAGTCGGTGCTGGCTTGCAGTCAGTCATGCGAAATCTCTCGAGGAGATCCCGTGCATACTTAGCCTGAGAGAGTTTGATGTCTGTGGCATCCTGACTAATCTCAAGACCAAGAAAGAAGTGTAATGGACCCATGTCCTTCATCAAGAACCTATCATGCAAGGCCCTCTTGACTGTAGCAATGGCTGAAGCCGAGCTGTCAGTGATTAGGAGATCATCTACATACAAAACTAAGATAAGAAGAGAATCATGTGTCCTAAGCATGTAAACATTCGGATCAGACTTACATCTTTCAAAGTTTTGTGATAAGAGAAAAGAATCCATCTTTGCTTACTAAGCTCTCGGGGCTTGCTTAAGGCCGTAAAGGGATTTCTTCAGTCTGCAGACCAAAGATGAATCCTGAATGAAACCATGTGGCTGCTCCATGTAGATCTCCTCGGATAGGTCTCCATGAAGAAAGGCATTCTTCACATCCATCTGATGTACTTACCACCACTGGGCAGCTGCAATGGCAAGTGTAAGGCGTATGGAATCCATCTTTGCTACTGGAGCAAATGTCTCGTCATAATCAATGCCATGCACTTGTTGGAAGCCTTTAGCTACTAGCTTTGTTTTCCGTCTGGTGATTTGCCCATCTGCAGCACTCTTGGTCCTGTAGACCCATTTGCATTGGACAAGTTTCCTTCCTAAAGGAAGGGGGACTAGATCCCAAGTTTAGTTCTCGAGGAGGGAGTTATACTCCTCCTCCATGGCGGGCTCCCAAGATGGATGCCCAGCAGCCTCAGCATAAGACTGTGGATCAGAAGATTGAACCAAATGACAATGCCAGGAGGGCGATGGTTCAGTGGTAACGAGGACAAGAGGAGGCTCAATAAACTCTGAGCTAGTCCTCTGTAGATCAGAATTATCCCCCACAAGACCGTTTCTAGCAGTGGGTTGGTCTTGTGCATATATCTCCCGTAAGCTCCTTGTTCTCTGATTTATGACAGGGGAATATGATTCACTGCTGGAAGCCCGACCTGGGCTTGGATGTGGATCATCATTTGCATGCACTAGATTTGTATCTGAAGACTCTGTCTCTACATCTGCATGCTCTTCCTCGGCATCTGTATGATCTATATCTGCATCTGAGTGCACTGAGTCATCATCTCGGACATGAGGTAGATAAAAAGTGTCTACATGCGGCGACTGAGGTGCATGCGAAAGACTTTCCTCAAATTTGACACTT
>APFE030171675.1:0-7500 GCA_000404065.3 Pinus taeda
TCAATGATTTGTTGTTAATGAATTATTTCATGTACTCCTTGGTCTATGTGATGAATATGCTTTGTTTTATGAAATATTGAGGTGTTATGTAATCGTTTGCTTTGTTAGTGTATGCAGGTCTTAAAGTGAAGGAGGAGCTCATCTGGATCAGCAAGGCTGGACTGCTACAACAAGCGTTGGACCTAAGGTAAGATCGGAAAACACTTGATCTCTCATAGAATAATGTGTGTTTAGAGAAGGATCGCTCTTGTTTGGTTTGTTTATCACTAGAGAGTCTTAGACTCCTAGGGAGGTTAGGTTTGTCCGCAAAAATAACTCTTTCCGCGTGACATACTCCGATGTTGAAAAGATAGCTCTTGCAGCTGTTCAAGTAGTACAGAGATTTCGACACTATATCCTCTTTCGTAAAACTACCATTTTGTCAGATTGCAATCCTATGACTTACATTCTATCGCGTCAGTTACTTGGGGGAAAATATTCGAAATGGATAGCCATTTTGCAAGAGTTTGATCTAGAATTCGTAAAATCCAAATCAAATAAATTTCTAGTTTTCACAGATTTACTATGCGACTTCCCATCGTCGTCCAATGATAACATCCAAAGCATCAATCGTGGATGAATCTTTGGTTATAATATCATCAAGTGATCCATGGTATGGAGATATAATTATCTATCTCCAAACCCAAACATATAGGCCTAATACTTGTCACTCAGAACAAAGATGTACTCGATACCAAGCAAAAGACTACATGATCATCGGTGATACACTTTACCATCGTGGTATCGATACAGTTCTATGAATGTGCCTCACCCATGAGGAGGCCGAAAAAGTCCTGAATGATTGTCATTCGGGCGCGTGTCGGAGGCATAAATCGGGTTATGCTATAGTGAAAACAATTTATGAGTAGGTTACTTCTAGCCAACAATATTTAAAGATTGCATAACTGTAGTTCGAAGGTGCCATGCTTGTCAAATCTTCGACCGAAAAACTAGAATACCACTCGCACCTCTACATCTAGTAGTTGTTGTTGGGCCATTTGCTAAATGGGGCATAGATTTCATGACATGTAACCCCACCTCGGCCGGGGGGCATGGGTATATCATAGTCACAGTTGACTATTTTACAAAATGGGTCGAGGCGATGCCTACATTAAATAACATCAATGAAACAACTGCTCTTTTATTTTTCAATCATGTAGTCTCTAGATTCAGTGTTCCACAAGCTATAGTCACAAATCATGGATTGCATTTCTGCAATCACATGATGGTTGAATTGGCTCCAAAATTAGGACTGTCCCAGGACAGTTCTACTCCGTATTACCCACAAGCTAATAGACAAGTTGAGGAAATCAACAAAGTCCTGAAGTGCATGCTACAGAGGATGATTGGAGTCCATAAACGAAGTTGACACATAATCCTATACTCATCCTTGTGGGCATATCAGATGTCGAAAATAAATGCAACTGGATTTACACCCTTTCAGCTGGTGTATGGTCGGGAAGCGGGCTTACCAGTTCAGTGAAAAATATCATCTCTCAAGCTTACAGTTGACCTTCTCCCTGGAACTTCAAAGGAAGAGGCTCATTTCTTGGAATTAATCCAACTAGCTGAAACCCATCATGACGCTGCCTTGTCTAACGAAGCTCATAAGAAATGAGTCAAGGCATAATTTGACAAGAATGTCAAGCCCCGTGTCTTCTTAGAAGGTGACCTGGTCTTACTTTACGATCAGGAATTCGATAAATTGGGAGCACGAAAGTTCCAATCATTATGGATGGGTCCTTACATTGTTAAGCGTGTATTAGCAAAAGGAGCCTACGAGCTAGTAGATTATGATGGGATTCCAGTGTCGCAACCCCGAAACAGTTTGTACCTTAAACCTTACTATGCTTGACTAAGTGTAGTAATCTCTTCATATGCTTTTGTTACATTTTTGTTTCCGTCAAGAGTGATCGTTTTGGCTAGGTAATCCACTTTTTCATTTATTACATATGTCGAACCTATTGGAATCATTTGTTAGATACACCGATGGAGCTAGTCGTAGTATGCAAAACCTATCTTCTACAGCCTAGGCCATTTTTTTTATCCAAGCGGCAAGTTAGTGAGTTTCAGAGGAGTATGTATTGGTCGGTCAACAAACAACATTGCTGAGTATAGCTCATTGTTAGAACTTCTCTCTGATGCCATCACACATGGCATACGACAACTTGTTGTCAGGCTAGACTCACAACTCGTCATCCTACAACTTACTGGCATATATTCCGTTCAGAATCCAGTTATCTATCATATGTTCCTAAGGGTTAGGATTTTGGAAAGGCAGTTTGATTCTATTCAATATCAACACATTTCTAGAAACTTAAACACATTAACTGATTCATTAGCAAATTCTGTGTTAGATAGAAATTTGCAACATTTATAAAAGAAAAGCATTTCATCAACATTTGCATCAGGATCATATAACTTAACCAAAATAAAGCTCTGAAAATAAAAAATATATATAACTGTTTATAGTTTTTACAAAATGTTCTATGTCCAAGACAAAATCGGTCACTCGACCCAAAAACTCAAAATGTAGGAAAGCACCCTAGACTAATGGTGTTGGTGATAACAAGTCACTTCCTGTGCGATCATACGTAGGAGCCTAGTCCATTAACTCGACATGCCAATAATATGGCACTGTAATCTCAGAGCTAACTCGTTGGTCCTCACATTCGGAATACCAAGGGTGAGGCCCTCGATCTGATCCTGCAATACTACAAGGGTCTCAGCTACATCCAGATCATGAAGGATAGCCCTCCCTATAGCCTCTCCTACTGGAATGGCAGCTGCTACCCTCAGGCGTGCTGCTAGTCGCACTGGTCCAATATCCACATGAGTACATGGGTTTGATTAGTCTTGATAACATTTAAAAAACACAAGAACATTATAAAAGCAATAAACAGAGATATGGTCAGAGATTTTTACATATGACACCCCACTGCTCACCAGCCGATAGCACCAAATCGGGGTCAGCCCGGAAATCCATCTTGGCATATGGATAGTCAGCATAAACCATCTGTTGACGGTTCAACCACTTGAAGAAGGCATCATAGAATGAAATATGTGATTGACCAACATGTCTGGCCATAAGGTCAACTCATCTCTACATCCATGGCTCTGTCAGTGCTGGGAATCTGAGTGAAATGTATTGTGGCTGCATCAGTGGGATCTTCTCCAAGCCGAAAGCGGCCAGAATAGAACCATAACCAAAGTTCTTGGATCTTCTGTTCTTCACCTTGGTAAGTTGTTCTTTTATCACCGGAATTAATGCATCACACCAGTTGAATAGCTTTGGTTTAAGGCATTCCAAGGCATACTACATATAGGAGCTGTTGGCCATGTGAAGAGTCGTGCTGCCAGCCAACCTAGAAAAGGTGAATAAGATAGTCCTCAAGGACTGGTTAGTGATGTCTCTAATACTAATCTTGCCGTCCCTGCTCGGCTGAGATCCATCTCTACAGTATCAGCGAATGTAATCCCTCACGGATTCACCTCCACGGGCGGAACCTAATAGTTAGAGAGGGGCACCATGCCTTGATAAACTGGTCAAAAAGTAGACATCCTCAACAATCAAAGAGATGGATTTACCTCTAATCTGGAACACTTGGTTGGTAGGATCCCAAGCATTGAGAAGATATTGCAACAAGTTGATTTGTTGCCTCATGGTAGATATGCGGAAGAACTTGAGCAAGCCACAGTTCCGCAATGCAGTTAACGTACCCAGATCATGTGAGGCATTCATATCCTCCTCTTCATGCTCACTTTCATGCCATGTAATGACCATCTTGCCCCGATGAATCTCCGAAAAACAAACAAGAGGAGAATTAGGATCCTGATTTGGGCAAAAACAGGCAAAAATTCCATCAAATATCAGTGCATAAACTTTCCTCCTTACGCCCATCGCACCCTAGCTTTGTACTAGGTGGGATGCATACTGACTGGCCAATGGCCAGCTCAGTATGCATCGCACCTATCGATGTGTACTAGGTGCGATGGGGAGAGAACAAAATGTTCAAACCCCAGAGGCTCAAAAAATAAGGAAAACATGCTCATAATCAAAAAAGGAAAGAATGCAATTGAAGAGCTTACGATTAGCTCCTACCTAGCCTAGACAGTGCTGAAAATCGTCCATAGAATATCTTGGAATCAACTGATGAAAATCGAAGGGGAAAAACACCTCCAGAGCTCCAATAATCCCAAATTTGAATGAAATGGTAAAATGAGAGGTAAAAACTACTTTTATGTTACTACTCACGTAATTCAAGTAAGGTATTGGTTTTTTAACTCATTTTCAAACATGTATGTACATTTCTAGTCAGTTTGATGGAGTAATTGAACAGGTAGTACGACCATCAAGAGAACATAGTGTTAATGGTGAATCAAACATCTTTGACTATTATCATGAGCAATGTTTCCGCAAAGTTCAAGCTCGCTAAAAAATAAACCTAGTTATGAGCATATGTTTCCCTAGAGTTTAAGCTCATTAAAAAATGAACCCACGTCCGGTGAATAACCTTTGTGATTGCATTACTATCATCTTTTGAGCCTTGGTCATGTACTTACCATCACCTCCACTTTTTAGCCCATCATCTACCTCCACTTTTGAGGAACAACTGCGACGAGTGATTCTATCAACCACCTTCTTTACACTGCCGTGATTGAAAAGTTCCAAACCTTATGTGGAACCAGCTATTACCCAAAAATATCACTCATTCGTCAAAGACAAGTCTCTTTTAAGCTTAGACTCGTAAAATATAAAAAGATTGCCGAGCAATTTCCCTCTCCAGGTCATTAAAGTCATTAGAAGTGTTGTCCCTCCTCTATATTTTAATATTTTTGGACCTAAGCGATCATTACACAAAAAGATCAAGCGCTTGTCTTTTTTGGCTCGTTAAAGTGATTGGAAAAGTCATTCCTTTCATATTATTTTATACCTTTTCAGACTTAAGGGATTATACTACAAAAAGGGATTATTGGAGTTTCCTTTCCGTCTCTTTTCAAACTCTCTAAAATTGAAAAGGACCAAGTTATCTTTGTCGCTAAACTCATTAAAACAATAGCTGTTACACTGAATTTTGTCACCTTGACTATCTGCAGTTATATGGCCCCATCAATAGCCATATTGTCCTCTTTGTCAAGCCCCATACCTCTGCTCTTCATGTCAATAACTGTCAAAAACTTCAAAAGAGAGAAAGTCATTGAAAAAGCATGTTTAATCTTCTGGGTACCGTTAGCAGGTTCTCTTAACCAATTGCCCTGCGTTACGCACCCCAAATCACTGTACCTGCGGTATTTATACGCTCTGTATGCTAAAGCTTGGGTGCGTAACCCCTATAAAGGTCAAAAGGCGCAAGTTTCACCTCTTTAAAAGTTTACTTGTGGTCACTTCTAGAGCCTTCTAGAAGAGTTCTTGACGTGTATTGAGCGCCTCCAGATGGTTCATGCACCCCTATGATAGAGGAGCTTATCCCATCAAGAGAGGAGCTACCCCATCCAAAAGAGGGAGTATCCCATTGATGTTGGAACTGAATAACTCCCTCTAGAACACTATAAATACAGGCATTGGGCCAAGGGAGGGGAGGTTGAAAGCTGAACATTCCAAAGGGTAGATGCTGCTGGAATTAGGACTTCCATTGTAAGCTTGTGAGGAGAGATTACCATCCTTTCTTGTTTCATTTGGAAGTGGGTGAGCTTGTCAAAGTAGAGGAAAACTCTTGCTGGACCCTGGGAGGAACTTGCACAACACCAAGGCTCAGGTTGTAATGGTTTCTTTTTTGTTTCCTTAATACAAATAAGTCCATTCTTCTCAATGATTTGTTGTTAATGAATTGTTTCATATACTCCTTGGTCTATATGTTGAATATGCTTTGTTTTATGGAATATTCAGGTGTTATGTAATCGTTTGATTGTTAGTGTATGCAGGTTTCAAAGTGAAGGAGGAGCTCATCTGGATCGACGAGGCTGGACTGCTGCAACAAGCGTTGGACTTGAGGTAGGATCGAAAAACACTTGGTTTCTCATAGAATAATGTATGTTTAGAGAAGGATTGCTCTTAATTGTCTTGTTTGTCACTAGAGAGTCTTAGACTCCTAGGGAGGTTAGTTTTGTCAGCAAAAATAACTCTTTCTGCATGACACAATGTTATCTATAAAAATATCTCGAAATTCATAGCCAATCACCTCAAATCGCTCCTCCCTCTTCTCATCTCCCCAGAGCAATCTGGGTATGTTGAAGGTCGCCAAATTCTTGATGGCATTATTCTCACTGAAGAAACCATCCACTCTCTCAAAACAAGCAAACAGGCCGGAATGCTACTGAAAATCGACCTATCCAAAGCCTTTGATAAGCTCAGCTGGACTTACATAAAGAGCATGCTAACAGCCTTCAGATTCAGCCTGACTTGGGTAAGATGGATAATGACCCTAGTTTCCTCTCCACTATGCTCTGTCCTTGTTAATGGTATCCCCTCTAAACCATATCACTCGTCAAGGGGCATTCGTTAAGGGCACCCTCTGTCCCCATTTATTTTCATCATTATGGCTGAGGGTCTTGGCCGTCTCATAAAGCACTCTGCTCATTCTCATGATCTTAAAGGTCTCTCTGTCGATGGCTCCACCGCTATTACACATCAGCAATTCATTGATGACAATATGCTCTTTGGTCCCCCCTCTGTTAATGAAGCTAGAACCTTCAAAGTACTTCTAGACACATTCTCAGCTACTTCCGGCACAACCATCAATACCACCAAATCTCAAATTTTTTTCTTCAACACCCCTATTACCACCCAAAGAATCATTACTCAAATCATAGGCTTCCCTCAAGCCAAGCTTCCTTCTCAGTATTTAGGAGCACCACTCATTGATTCCGCATTAAAGCATGTTTCCTGGCATAAAATTTTGGAGAAAATGGACAGTCGGATCCAGTCTTGGACTCACAGGAATCTCAACATGGCAAGCAGATTAGTCTTGATTAAAGCAGTTCTACAATCCATGCCCCTCTATTTGTTCTCTGTACTTGCTGCTCCAAAATGGGTACTAAAGAGAATTAGGAATCTGCAACGCAACTTCTTATGGGGTTCTACAGGAAAAAACAGAAAATGGGCCTTGGTCAAATGGGAAAAGGTTTGCAAGCCTAAAAAGTAGGGGTGTCTCGGCTTGCACGATCCACAACACAACAACATCTTGATGGGAGCCAAAATATGGTGGCAATGGGTCTTTGGTCCACAGAAGCCATGGGCGCAATTATGGACAACAAAGTATGCCAACAACCGACCGCGACAAGAACTAATAAGGATAACTACCATGCCCAAAGGATCTTTAATTTGGAACGTGGCCAAGCAACACAAAGACATCATCCATCAGCATAGCTTCTGGGAGATAAGGGATGGGAGAACAACATATTTTTGGACGAATTCCTAGCAACAACGACCCAAAATTGCAATACTCATACCCAACACAAATC
>APFE030171675.1:12500-109173 GCA_000404065.3 Pinus taeda
GAGGGGAAATGTATAATATAAATAAGGAAAATAATGAATCACGGTTAGTAGCCAAAGATGGTTGTCCTCACTGCTGGTTTGACCTGTCATTAGGATGAAAATTGTTGAGAGGAGGGGAAAGGTATAATATAAATAAGAAAAAGGTAAGGAAAAAAGAGAAAACCCTAAAAAATGAAGAGGTGTATCGAAATTAATTAATAATAATTATGTAGAAATGATGTTAATGAATAATTAATAATTAAAAATAAATAAATAATTAATTTGTATAAATACTTAATTTTAATAAATATCCCCAAGTCGAGTTTAAGGGGGCCATTATTAGGGTGATTCAGGTAAACCTGACTCCATCAAGTTATCACTAGTTTTTGGCCTCCAAGTTTATGGGTGCCCATGGTTTTTCCATCTTATTCATGTTTAATGTAGCATATATAAATGCTAAAAAGTGCCATGGTAAATCAAATTATCACTGGCTTTTGGCCTCCAGGTTTATCGGTCCCCATGGTTTTTCCCATGGTATTCATGTTTAATGTAGTGTATATAAAGGCCGAAAAGCACCATGGTATGTTGTCATGGTGGCCAGCGGTATCAAGCAAGTGTCTTTAGACACCACCACTTCTCTTTGTGCTATGTGATCCTAACATTAGGTGTCAAGGTCAATGTAATAACTCTTGTTGTATGTATAGTTGTGTTCTCGGTGTGTGAAGTTTGATTGTGGATAGATCTGCATGTGAAGAAGTTAGATCAACATTGATCTCATAGTATATCTCACATTGCCAAAATTTTAAAAAATCATGAACTTTTTTTTTTAATTTAAATTTTAAATATAATTCCAATTAAGTTAAAATTACATAGCTATATAAATTAAATTATTGGTAATTATTAATAGGTATCAAATCATTTATCTCATAATACATTTCACATTACCAAAAATTTTAAAAATAACCAAATAAACTAAATTATAAATTATTATTATTATCAAGTCTAAAAGGAACTAATATATGTTATATATGTGTGTGTGTGTAATAATATTTTTAATCATAGAGATTCCCCTCCACTTTAGATCCTTAACTTGTATTTGTGCTTTGTTACAATACTATGGGTCAATAACATGACTTACTAATACCATATACCTAAAAAACCATAACTCGTGTCTATACAACAGATGTTCATATGACATTTTTTTTAATTAATCAATTAATTAAAAGAGTAAAAAGAAATAACTAATTTTGAAATAAATCCCAACCCATGATCTATAAATACAACTAAGAATATTCTAGAATATTCCATAGAGGTTGAATCTCTACCATCCAACTTTTTCTCTTTTTTTCAAGGAGAAATCAGCTTGCCTCTCAACCTAAGGAATAAAGTGAGGTTGGTGGTATCAATCCATTCTAGAGGTATAATCACTTAAGAGTTCAAGGCTTAAATCCAATATACAATACTCATAGGCATGAAGCTATTATAATAATATTTATCATGTCATTATAACTCATCATGTCTCTCTAGAAAAGAAAGACAGAGTTTGTTAATATAGATTCAGTTAAGAGGAACAAGGAGAGGTTTTCAATACATGGTCCCTTAATAGCCCACAATATAGATTCACTTAAGACAGGCATCAGAGATAGTTGGGGGAAAGAAAAATTAGTATCCCTCTCACCCAGAAGGTGTCCCTAAGTAGCCCACAGTATAGATTAACTTAAGAGGGGCATTAGAGATAGTTGGGGGGAAGAAAAATCAGTATCCCTCTCACCCAGAAGGCTAGAGAGAATTTGTTACTACCAATCCAATCACTTACAAACACAACATAGTTAATATATTCTAGAGCTACAACTTGTCAACTTACTATATTTGACCCTCGATGATCACAACTAATCCCCTCAACAACCTAAGGTAAAATTAATTAACAAAACCCTACCATCCACCTAATATCTATGCTAATTAAATTAAAATTTTAAAATACCTATTCGAAAATAAACATGCCAAAGTAATTAACTTAAAAACAAAACATTTTAAATACAAAATATTCAATATATATATATATATTATATATATATATATATATATATATATATATATATATATATATATTATATATATATATTATATATATATATATATAATTCTTTTATTTCAAAATCAAAATTTAATAATTTAAATTTTTGACACCATTTAATTATTGAATATTTTGGTTTCTTTGGCTAGAATTTTAAGGATATAATTTTGGGTAAGATTGCAATTTTTGTTATTTAAATTGTGTATTTACATATATAAATGGATTCAAATTCCTAAAATTCTATGAAACACTTAGGATTGTGCACATGACATAAATCCCAACAAATTCTTGGTAGAATTAGAGAAAATTTAACTAAAAAATATGCCAAAAAGAAATTAGAGTACTCTTAATTTTAAATTAAAACCCTATAACTTTATTACACCGTAAGGCATTCCCTTTGAAAATAAATCCCCTCCCATGCCACTTGTGCCGTAGTGGGCCATTGATTTTTGTGTTAGACAATTGAGTTATAATCTACCCTCTAATCATAATAATGGCTATGTACATTTCCTATGGTTACACCATACATTTTCTGATGTGGCATGGGACTCCTAGATTTACGCACCATAAGTGTGTATATTTTTGGCTTCCGAGAACCATTCCCCATAGGTCGCATATGGATTGGAATGATTGTTGCCCTAACTGATGTCATTGTTTGTCTTCTTGCTATCTTTCTTTTGGTAGCTTGCATGTTTTCCACTTGTGGGCATGGTTCATTGGAGGAACTCAAAAATCCTTACAATTATTGTAAATTTCAATTTTCCATCTAGCACAAATATTCTATTACTCTTTCAATATCCTTTAAAAAAAAAAAATAGCATACAACAATGGTTTTCTTGTAGAAAACAATGAAACTCCATCGTTGAAACCATCAAAGTATGATATTGTGGATCAAGTTTGTGGGTTTTTGCGTCACAATCAATAGAATCTACTACAAGTAGTTTAATGGTGTACTTCTTTTGAAATCTTATGAGAGGATTTGATTCGACATGCTGAATGCATTATTATGTTGGTTTAACTTTGCAAGCACATTATTGTTAACTATCTCCTTTGAGATTTCCTCAAATTTGCAGGCGCGCTATTGTTAGCTATCTCACTTGGGTTTTCCTCTCACTCAGGGGATTCATTTCAGGAAATGCAACAATCTTTTTGTTAAGTCACGTTCAGGTTGATCTATGGTCATGTATTCTATTGATTTTTTGTTTCTATAAGGTTCCAAGGCTTGAGGATAATTCTATTTTATCAGCATTACAATTGTGTTTTTTTCATTTGCAATTCTACTATCTCGAGGAGTTCATCCATAGGTAATGCATTGGTCTTTTTGTTAAACCCATTTCAGATGTTGTTTTCTGGTAATCATTGCCATTAATTTCTTGGTTTTGATAGGTTCTAAATCAGGAGGATTTCTGTGTAATATGGAGGTTTTTAAGGATAAATATGGGAAAGAGGAAGTCATCAGAAGCCAACAATGAGAAAAAAGTAGGAAAAGATCAGTACAATCAATAGTTACCTAAGAATTTAGCCTCTAGGACCCATACGTTTTAAATTTTTTAGTACATTCACAGTTAAAGCTCTACCTCTCCTTGTAGATCTTGTCTTCTAAAATTACCTCAGCCATATTACTATTAGGTCACAGTACAATTTCTCATTAATTGTTTCACTGGTTCTCTTATATGGAACATTAGATTCATTCACATGTCTAATGTATGTGATTGACCATTGAACTTTTGATGGTAGGCATCCTATCAAAATATCTAGGTAAATCTTCACGAGCACTAGTGGATAGTAATTTCATGATCATTGTAGTGTACTCCGCGTTAAATTAGAGTATCCATAGTCATCTCACATAATATCAACATAAGCCATATTTCTTCCGCTATTAACTCTTTTCTTGGATGTATAAGAGCTCATATGTTTAATACTGTCATCACATTCATAGTAACCCATTAGCACAGGTAATATAATTATGTACAATATGCTACCCTGCATGGGCATTAAAACTATCATTTCATTTAATGTACTTCTACTGATAACTTCACACTACAAAGCTACATGCAAGTCAATCAGGAGAAGTCTAAAATGGTGACACCAATATCAACAACTAATTACCCTGATTCCACCATTTCTCATATACATTAATGGTCACATACATAAGGCATCAATGATTTCCATACAGATAATACCTTATCTATACAACTGAGCTACATGGGTTAACCATTTCAATGGTAGGAAATAAATGTAGAGATAAGAAATCAATCATCAGCATATCTGAGCTAATTGCTTTAACCTCATAATAAGTAAGGATTAATATAGAACCCATACCATGCAAGTGAATATCATCAGAGTAGAGCAAAACACCATTAAGTCTATTGATACATAAGCCTATGTAATTCACGCGGCATTCTCATGGCGAGGAAACTTAGAAATCATCTCATATAAAAACTGGAACAATAACAGAAACTTTTTCATAAAATTTTTTTAAACTATAGCAGTGAGAGAGAGAGAGTAAGAGTCATCATACAAACATTCCACGCATATGATACCAACTAAAACCTCACTTGGATGGAGGAGCACCACCACCCAGCCATGAATCACCTCTGATTCCCCCCGATCCAAAGATCTTGCCAAGGATCAATTGTCCTTAATTGATTGATGCATTGGGTATTTAATACCCTCTTTTATGATTTAGTTACTCTTAGTGGTGTCCCACTTTATCGATTTTTCCATTTGCCTAGGTCTTATCCGAAAAAGCTCGTCTTTATCTCCCATGATGCCTTTCCACATAAAAGCTTGCATTTATCTCCCTCAAAGCTTTTATGTCCGGTCGATCTTTATCTCCCATCCATCTGATGGATGTCCAATCCATTCAAGCTTATCTAGAATCACATCTAGAAGATTTATCATGAAATATTCATCTATATCCCATTGCTCATGGGATTTGGCAAGCATCTTCTCTCTCTTGGTGCTCCACCCTCCAAGTGATTTATTTTATTAATTATTTAATAACACATTTTCTTTTCATATTACATATCACCTAGCATCCCTCAACTTTGGTTTAGAATAGTTTGACCCACAAAGGAGGGTATCAAACCTAGCTTTCCTTAGCTTAGGTTTACAAACATTTAGCACACAAGGGATGATATCACACCTAGATTTAACTTAGCTTATGTTTACAATAATTTAGTACACAAGGGAGGGGTGTTACATACTCCCCCCTCAAATTTTACATTTTCATCGATGTATCACTGCATCATGTTCTCGTTCACAGGTAGCTAGTTTCTAAATCAAAAGCTCGCAGGGCTCTGCCATCTGATGCAATTTTTTTCGATGTACAACTGCCATATGGAGTGCTCCCAGAAACCCTCCTTCCATAGCTACATTGGTCTCAAGGAGTGCTCTCCTTTCATAGCTACCTATAACATTTTTTTTAAACCATTTGTGATAATTTACAGATGCAAAAGTTTAACAATGATAAATATCATGATCTATTACTTAATATTATTAAAGAAACTATTGCTTATCAATTATTTTATCTGAAGAATGCATTTTCTCTGCTTTCTTTCTTTCAACCCTTTTTGTTCTTGTTGAACATCTGCTTCTTGTAGTCTCTCCGCATATAATACATCAATTAGCATATTTTCCACATTAATATGCATGCAAGGTCTTATTCATATGCATATATTCATCGTAATTGTATGTATGCCAAACTACGATTAACCATAGTTACTTATACCAAACTTACTTTCCTTCTTCTAGGTAACCTCCAAGTTTGTTAACCTGGCCAGACATCCATCCCAATGACTACTGCATACCTACACATAAGGTATGTTATACACACCAATACACATTTCATTTTTCAACCTTGTAGCATATGTAGTCATACGGTCCCACATATATTATTGTACATAGTCCAGTTGTGGTACAACCTATAATATCATCCTTATGGTATCACCTACATGACATAAACTTTATCAACATATTTTTCCACCATGATAGTATCATACCAACATTCATTTATCATGGTTAATCTATGTAATTAATAAAGTTTTATGTCATGTGTAAATCAATTCCAGATGTCATGTAATATCAACATAATAGTATCATAACAATCATCATGCACACTATAACTCAATGATACCCATAACTTTTAGTTTTGGGATGTACCAAGTTTTAACAACAATGAAATATACCATAAATCATACTCAGTATATCATGGATATTTGAATTCTCATGATCATCAGAGCAAATTTGGTTAGTTCTTAACAATTATCCCACACTTAAACAAATTATGTCATAGGATTGACCATTTTCCCTTTTTATACCTCTACATCTTGTTGGTCATGCATAATTCAGTGTAGGTATGATTTCATTCATTAATTTTATCCTCTAAAATAAACTTAATTAAAAACAAAAGTAATAAATTGAAGAAAAAATTAATTAAAATTAAATAAAAAAAATTAATTAAATTATTTAAAATTATCGTTATAAATAATGGCATCGTCGGCTAACAACACTCCCTTTCCACATAGCTCATTCCTCTATTTATTCAATTCCCACGAGATTTGTCTTACACATTTATATATCTATCCTGGTGATGAGCCACGGTGGATGGCTCGAAATGTCGATTCTAACAACTATGGATGCGATGGTTCCGGAAGAAAACTCTACAAACAATATGCATCTGCATACATCTCCCATATAGAGGTTATAAGTGAAATCTATACTATTAACCACTTCACACCCTTTAAATTTTTATGCGAGGTGTGACCCCAGGGTATTTACATGTTAGCACCTTAAATCACCCTTAAACCAAGAGATCAATTATGAATTTGTGGTTTATGCAATAATCATTAGGCTACCCTAAATTGTTCTAATGCATAAACTTCATCATGTTCAATTTCCAACTATACCTAACTTGGTTAAGTAGAAACCTATTGATCATTATTAATGCATGATGCCTTTTTCAATACGTATACAATATATTGTATTACATCTCTGCACCCACTTCACAATCGCATCCCATGAATTGATATTTTCTTTATGCCTCTTGCATATCTAGGTTAAGATATTACCTTACTTAACTGGAATCCTTCAGGTTCCAACCTATGCATGTTTATTTACTTATGCATAATGTCTAGATAAGGTTTCATTTCCTCAAACAATGTGTAATTGGAACATTTTCTTACTAAAATACTTGATTTATTGGTAAACCATATCCAAATTAATTTACATCATTACTTGCATTTGAACTCATCAACACAACCACATTAAATTTGAAAGACAACTTAAGGTATTTAGTCTTATAAAAGACTTGTCTTTCACATCCTCTATCCCTTTTTAATTTCCTTAAGTTGTGTTCTTAAATAGAAAACATGCAACTCATCATTTGATTTTGAATACGGTTAGAATGAGGTGATGAATTATTACTAATTTACCTCAATGATTTTGTATTGTATTACCCTTTTCCCTTGCGTAGAAACCATTCCATCTCAGGACAAATATGACTAAAATGTTGACCATATTCACTAATTAATCATACCATTAACATAGGTGTAATGATTAAATCTCCACTTTTCCTTTATATATAGGCACCTATTTAGAGGTATGTTTAATGATTGGGATGATAAACATAGTTCACTATTTGACCTCAATTACACCACATATGCAAGCATATCCATGCAGCTCATTGCACCCCCATCCATGTATTTGTGTACTTAAGTACTCATTTCTTTTTGTACATGTATTATTTGTTATCAATATTTAGTATGCATTAATATGATGGCCATGCTTTATCGTGGTTAGCAATTGTTTAATTATTCTCTAGGCATATATGCAAGCATCACTTTCCAATCATGACACATAGTCATTCTGTCCTCATAAGAGCGTTCAACTATAGCTTAAGTTTTTGAAACTTTCACAATATATGATAAACTTTTAAGCTCCTTATCTTAGGAAGGGACTCAAGAAAAGTAACTTATTAACCTTAATAACATGTTACTTCTTCACATAGCCTTATTTTATGTATGTAAACATACCAAAACAACTTATGGTATCCATATACCAAATAGGCTCCCCTTTGAGCATCATCTCATCATTACTTATAATCAAAACCTATTTACTGAAGAGTTTATATGATAACAGCCATAGGTGAATTATCAACAATATTGCCTGTGAGACTTCATAATGTCTCAATACTCATCTCTCCAACTCAAGGCAACTATCACACTCTAAACCAAAAAATCAATGATTCAATCCTTTAATACCATAATCATACTTAATTGAAACAGGGTCCTTTATGGTTATTTTAAATCATTTTTACATTATGGAATAGAGTTTTTTTTCTTTTTTCTTTTTCAGTGTGTGCTTCCAAAGCATTCATGAATAACTTAGTTTTGAAAAATTCCACACACATATTAGATTTTACCACTCCACATCATTTAATAGTAAACTAACAGAGGTTCAATCTTTTCAAGCTAGCCAACATGTTAACTTGTAATTGTGTTTTGGTATTATTAATTATTAATTTCTGATTAGGAAAGTAACCATGGAACTTTCCTAACAGGATTTAAAAACTTGTCGGTCGGGCCATGGTTTCCATTAAATGAGAATTTACCCAATTTCCCAAGCAATCTCCTTCTCTAGGCTGCTAAACTTGTGTCCATTTTCTCAACCAATTCATTGTGTTCACATTTCCACAATTTAATTACGAAACTAGAATTCATAAATATCTACAAGAGGGAGTTAACCAAAGAGGTCTATCACAACGACATTGTATTTTGTGAACATTACAAACTCACGGTTTTGAAGATCAGTTAAAAATTTGAGCTACGCCAATTTTCCGCACAAGTGGTGCTATATCTTTAGTTAAACTCGAGCAACCAAGTCTAGATAAGCAAGATTTTGTTTACTCCGTTTCAATGGAAGAAATAGGTGGTGTGAAAGTAACTATTGTGAAAATCAAGGAGGTGGAATATTTTAATGTTTTTGAGCCACAAAAATCTAGTGATGTCGTAAAGCCAATCCCTATTGAGAAAGCCCCTTCCATAACTCATGTGACAAAGGAAATAGATGCAAGTTCTGGAAGTTCTCAGCAAGCAAGCATGAACATGATTTGGTTTTCAAGGTGGAAAAAACTATGACACTGTAGCCAGAGCTCGATCATAAACCCAAATCAATTATAGTTAAAAAAAAACAGATATAAATGTTAAAATGCCTCAAGGCAGCACTGACATACTTGATATGGAAAAAGTAGAAAATCCTTAAGTCTCAACGACAAAAGTCAAATGTCGATGTGAAGCTATGTGTAGCGATAAATCCTTTTCTATGAGAAATCAAACCCAAGAGAGGAAAGATATTCAAATTTGCTGTAATATTTTCTAGTGAAGCACTTACTTTCTTTTTGAAGGTACAATTAGTACTTTTACAAGTTTTTCTCCATGTGCACCAAATAAAAGTGTTTCTCCAAAAGATTAGATTTCGTTTCTACACGAGTAAATGAGTCTGGAACTGACTTTCAACCATGAACAGAATAAACAATACTTACCGAGTAAAGCAGTTTCAACCAGACCTTCAAATATGAGTATTCTAGAAAAAGGGTCTATGCAGTGCATTCAACATTTTTCAACTTCAAGTATATCATCTTCGAAGTTAGTCCCTATTGTAAGTGAAAAAAAATGGCTTCAAGAGGATTAAAGGATGCAACATATCATGGAAACTCAAATCTCCCAGGAGTTGTTGATGCTTTTGGTTCAGTTAAATTTCGAACTACATCTTTGTCTAGTAGTGTAGTAGAATTCCCAAAATTTAAATCTACAAAACACGTAATCTTGTGAATGTGGTTTATCCCACATTTCTTTTATACTCTTAATTGTACCTAGCTTTCCTCATCTTAGGTTTACAACACTTAACACAAAAGGGATGATATCACACCTACCTTTAACTTAGCTTAGGTTTACAATAATGTAGTACACAAGGGAGGGGTGTTACATACTCCCCCCTTAAATTTTACACCGTCCTCGGTGTATCACTGCATCATGTCCTCATTCACATGAAGCTGGTTTCTAATCAACAACTCTCATGGCCCTCCCATCAGATGCAATTTTTCCAATGTACATCTGCCACAAGGAGTGCTCCCCACATCTCTCCTTCCATAGCTACATTAGTCTCAATGAGTGCTCCCAACATCTCTCCTTCCATAGCAACCCGTCACACATTATTGTCAAACCATTTGTGAGAATTTATTGACGCAAAGTTTAACTATGATAAATATCATAATATGTTACTATAAAAGCAGCTATTGCTTATCATTTATTTTATCTGAAGAATGCATGTCCTTTGCTTTCATTCTTTCATGCCTTCGTGTTCTTGTGGAACACCTGCTTCTTGTAGTCTCTCTGCATATAATACATCAGTTAGCATATTTTCCACATTAATATGCATGCAAAGTCATAACAGATTATTTCCCATCACAATATATATTCATATACATATATTTATCTTAATTTTATGTATGCCAAACTATGATTAACCATAGTTACTTATACCAAACTTACTTTCTTTCTTCTGGGTAATCTCCAGATTTGTTTCCCTCTCCAGACATCCAACCAATGACTAATGCATGCCTGCACACAAGGTATCTTATAGACACTAATACACATTTCATTTTTCAACCTTCTAGCATATGTAGTCATACAGTCCCATATCTACTGTTGTACATAGTCTAGCTATGGTACAGCCTATAATACCATCCTCATGGTATCACCTGCATGACATAAACTTTATCGATATTTTTTTTTCCACCATGTTAATATCATACCAACATACATTTTTTTCATGGTTCATCTATGTAATTAAGAAAGTTTTTATGTCATGTGTAAATCAATTCCATATGTCATGTGGTTACAATATCAATCACATATTATTGGATTCATGCATATTTTCCTCTTAATCATACCTTCTGCGTAATATTCTAAAGTAGATTATTAACTCATAGTTGTTGAAGTTTCATATTCATGAGATCATTAATTCACCTCATATTTCTTAGTGTTTCCCTATTTATGCATCAACAACCTATTGACCATGCATAATTTCGTGTAGTTATCCATGAAAATTTTTACTACCTACAATCCTACACTCCTTGTAGTTGTAAGTGTTTATGATCTCAGGGTATTTACATGTTAGCCCATTATTAACATTAAATCACCCTTTACCAAAGCTAAGTTATCTATTTATGAATTCTTGTTTGAATCACACAACATTTCCTTATGTTGTCCAGACACCTTATCAATGCAATCTGATAGGAGATCCTCTCAAAATTTCTTGGTACAAATTATGATATTACTCTATTTTAAATAGATTGTTAAATGTCATTAAATTGACCCAGGGGTCCATACCATTTGTGCTACTTCACCAATCCCTATGGTTTGCACTCAAGGATACTTATAGGTTCTATTATATATATCCTTCAAAAGATGCATATGTCCTGGAAATCTATTTAACTTAGATTCCCCCTTAACCATACTTTCTTCCAACCGAAGAATGAGTCACATCGTAAGCAGATGCATTAATCAAAGGATTAATTTGACCACAATTTGTATAGTTATATAGCCTTTATACTATAACATGCTCTCACCATCCTTTACTTTGGTATAATAATTTTATAGCAATTATACCATTTATAAGTTATTTTTATAGCATGATGACCACAGTTTAATCTCTAACCAAAATCATAGTTTGGTTTTGTGAGAATTGTGATTCTTGTATGTACATGTGCCACTCAAGTAATGATATCTTCCACCATTTGCATGCTATAACTTTTTTTGTTATAAGATTTTTCCTGTCAGTAAGATTAATAACCTTCCATTTCTTTGTCCATCATGACTCCTAACATAGTCATGCATTCTTTCTTATTTACTATTGGCATATACCAACCCCAAGCATGTATGCTATTGATATATGACTTCAATATAGTTCAATTAATTCAATCATCTGCATGTTGTGATAAACTAAACATACAATTTATCACAACACAACAAAAATTCCACACTACCTTACCAATATAATCATTAGGCCAATCATGCACTTTTCTTCTATAAAACATACTCCCCTTTAATAGGCATTGGGGTGACCAATATCTTTATGGATATTGAGCCATGACTTTCACTTTCTTTCAACATGTAAGAGACTATCAATATCAGAATTCATGAAGAAGTGCTTATATGGAAGATTCATATGACTCATTACTATGCAACTATACTATACCATTTGATAGTATAATATTCTTACAAGTCTATAATACTGCCCACACATTTGCTTGCACTATAAATTCATATAAATCATTAATATGCATGGATATTAAGCATTTTCCTCTCCAACATGTTTATATTAATGACTACTTAAGCAAACTATGGTAACAACATGTAAACTATCCATGACAAGGGATAGGTATATAACAATTAAGTATAGATACAACCATGGACTTCCTCCATTATATAACCTTCCTTTCAGGTATTAGGTGAGATTATTTTTTATTCACCCATCCTTATTTAAATCTCTTACCTAACATAGTTTTCCACACAGTTCCTTAACTAATTCGTGTTATGGTTTGTGTTAGAGATTTTTAAGAAAAATGTTTTTAATTTCTCTTCCTCATTCACAATTCCAATTTTTCCAAATTTTCCTTGTGTAAATCTAGTTTCTATCATGCATATATGTATTTCACTTTCTAAACCAAAATCTACACATGCTTAAATATGACTAATTTGGATATTTACATGGAAATCATCCTACGAAGATAAACTAGAATTCTCTTTGCTCATTTATGTAAATCATTATGCATAAATATTTATCTAGTTATCTGTTAAAAACATACTATGTTCTGTACTAAACATAGTAATGATCAAGTTTTGATTTTAAAAGAGGTATCACCCTTCCATATATGTTTAAAATATAGGTATTTATGCTTATACATCATCGCCCATGCAGATACTATCATGAGTAGGATAGCTCTAATGAGTGTGATAACAATTACCCACTATGCCACTTAACACTAACTTGACTATTTGATGAAATAGAGACACATGGTCTTTATATTCTTAATATTGTTGATGAAAACATTTTTCATTGCATAACACCTTACTAGGGTTTTACATTTCTTCTTTTATACATTTATCTTTTTATTTAGTTAATTCCCTTTACAACACTTGCAGGGGTGTTAATTTGCTTGTACCTCTTAGAATCATTCATTTCATTCCTGACTTTGATTTTTTTCCGCAAGAATATTCCGAGTGACTTCAATAAGATTAATTTTTTCAATCCAATGGACTTGCATGTAGCCCCAACCATTATTGTGAATTTCAGTAAACACAACATGAGCATAAGCACAACCATATCCTTAATGAAAATTGAATAGGTATAAGTAAGAGAATTTCCTAATGAGGAATTGAACACTGCTCTAAGTTCACTTTAATTGCCATATTATCTGACCTTCAATGATGATATAATATTATATTCTGATCACTTCCGGAGGCAACTAGCAAACCAACATTTTGAGGAAAATGGTGTATTTAGAATCCTAATTATTATTATGATTATTCATGGGAATATTTACCATTTGCATGACATATTATTAAGGTTGAATATTTCCTCCTTTATATAATCATTCTTTCACGATGAATTGCTAGTTTATCAAGCCATTTTACTCAAAGAAACTTTTCCATTAAAAAAAACTATATTAAGAGATTTTTCTTTTGGGAAACCACAAAAACTCATATTTATTCGACCTACGAGCTTCTTGACTTTATCAGCCTCAAGAACAAAGTGTTTTTGGAAAATATCTCTTATAAGTATCATTTCTCATTTGAAATCATCGTTATTTTTTCCCCTTTGAATATCAACAATGGGACCATATGTGTCTATGTCCATGGAATTTGAGATGATATGTGTATATCTCCATGGAATTTTTAGGTGGGCACTTATTGCAGGCAGGTTACCAGGCCATACAACATTGGTCATCAGGAATTATTGGATCACCACACTAAATAGGAGAATATTATATCACCATTGTCATGTTATCAAACCTCAATGTGCTCATGCAACCAGATTTTCACTTTTCCATCCTAATGGAAAGACGAAAGGATTAATATCCAGTGAAGGGAAACTTCATAATTCACACGATGGTCCTCACATTCCACATGGGATTGTAGAAACTGAAACCAAATCGATAGTTAATCCTGAAATGAATTTTCTACTCCCACACAATCAATCGTGAATATCCAGACTACAAGGGGGCATCTTATTCGGCTTGTCTGCAACCAATTCAAGACTTATGACTTCTACAATTTTCCAACCAAACGTTTTTCAATTAAAATGATTGAAAATAAATAAATTTAACTATCGAACGTGGTCATTCAAACGGTCAATAATTTGGTCATTAGTAGTTTAACTATTGACTGTCTTTTATTACATCGAATTCTAACTATGGTTAACCATTCCAGAACATGACCCAACCATTGGCTACACCATTGTAAAGCCCTTTGTCCTGAGGATTGAAGGCAATGCTCTTTGGTCCTAGACTTTGTTCTTGATCTCAGACTTTTGAGGTTTGTTTTGCTCGTCCCTTGGCTAAAGAAGTTGTGATCATGGCAAGGATTTGACGGCATGGTATAAAATGATCAAAAGTAAATGAGGTTTAACAACGATTTTTCCCAAACAAATATGGATTTTCCACTGCATGACTACCCTCCCAAGGCTACCATTGTTTTTGGTGGTATATAAATTATAACACAAGAGCTTAACAACAAACAAAGAGAGAAAGGAAATGAAAAACTTGACCAAGTAATCAAACTTTTTATCAACACCCCGCTATGACTTCTAGCAATGAATCATTAAACATACTCAAGAGGTTTCCCAATGTCGAAACATTCTGCATCAAAATCACACGTCAACGAAGTGCTCATCTAGAGGATTCCATGTGATTTAACTCTTATGAATCCAACTCTTAATTTAGTGAAGTCATAACAATTAAAACAAGCTCATGCATGATCTTATTTATAATTATAATCATCGCGTAGAGGACAAATCCTCCGAAACAAACACAAAAAGAAATCATGCACATTGAGATTACCATAAACTAGAGCATGCACAGAGTAAGGCTAGCGTTTGTACTAACCGTGAGGACTCTAATCAAAGGTATAAGTCATCCTCAAGAAACTATTCATATCTATATGCCATTCAAATATATCTATCCTTCAATTTGTGAATGGTCAGATCGATTGGTGCGGATCTTGTCCCATAATCAGCCTGATTCAGATCCTAATTAAATCATTAGAATTAAGAAAAATAATACCCATACACTCTTCGAATCCACAGATACTTTACTGCAAGAAAGGTTAATTATTAAATTTTCTGGAACCCCTTGTACCTTTATCTCAACGGGTTGTGAGCACAGCTGATTGCTACACTACCTCTCCACGAACTTGGAGAATAACTGGAATTTCTAGCCAAATTGTCTTTGAAGACTGTTTTTTCTCCTTTATTTATGAGTATGGGAGGATCAAAATCAGAATACACATTATCTACCCATTCGATCAGCAATCAATTTGCATCCCTAAACTTTTTCTTGCTTTTATCAATGCAATCATGGATTCATTTCAATTCCAGTAACCAAAAAGTAAGCTTTTGGGGTCGAATAACTTAGCACCTTTTTGTATCATTGGATGAGGTTGGATGAGGTCAAGCTTAAATGTTTCCCAACCCGTGGATAAGGTTGAACCCAGAATGAACCTTTTCTATCATTCTTTTTCTTCACAGAAAGCTTAGAAAGTAATGGATTGCCTATGTGGGATAAGGACAACCTTATCCTTCCACTTTTTAAAACATTTATTAACTTAAACTATTGATTATTATCAGAGTCTTTCCTAACAGTTTTGTAGCATCCTCTGAATTGATGCTAACTCACATGTAGCTTGCCTTTTAAAAAGGGCAACCGCAATCATGATTCCCTTCCACTTTCCATGCATGTTTTTTTAACCGTAAAACATACGAGGTGAATTAATGATCTCATGAATATTAAACTTCAACAACTATGAGTTAATAATCTGCTTTAGAACATTAAGAAAAAGGTATGATTAAGAGGAAAATATGCATGAATCCAATAATATGTGATTGATATTGTAACCACATGACATATGGAATTGATTTACACATGACATAAAAACTTTCTTAATTATATAGATGAACCCTGAAAAAAAATGAATGTAGGTATGATATTAACATGGTGAAAAAAAAATATGGATAAAGTGTATGCCATGCAGGTGATACCATGAGGATGGTATTATAGGTTGTACCACAGCTGGACTATGTACAACAATACATATGGGACCATATGACTACATATGACACAAGGTTGAAAAAATAAATGTGTATTGGTGTGTATAACGTACCTTGTGTGCGGGTATGTATTAGTCATTGGATGGATGTCTGGCTAGGTAAACAAATATGGAGATTACATAGAAGAAGGAAAGTAAGTTTGGTATAAGTAATTATGGTTAATCACAGTTTGGCATACATACAGTTAAGATGAATATATGTATATGAATATAGATTGTGATGGGAAATAATATGTTATGAATTTGTAGGCATGTTAATGTAGAAAATATGCTAACTGATGTATTGTATGTGAAGATACTACAAGAAGTAGGTGTTCGACAAGAACACGAAGGCTTGAAATAATTCAAGCAGAGGACATGCATTCTTCAGATAAAATAAATGATAAGAAATAGTTGCCTTAATAGTAACAGATTATGATATTTATCATCGTTAAACTTTGAATTGATAAATTCACACAAATGATTTGAAAAAAATATGTGACAGGTAGCTATGGAAGGAGAGATACTGGAAACACTCCTTGAGACTGATGTAGCTATGGAAGGAGAGATGTGGGGAGCACTCCTTGTGGTAGATGTACATAGGAAAAATTGCATCAGATGGCAGAGCCATGAGATCTGTTGATTAGAAACCAGCTACTTGTGAACGAGGACATGATGCAGTGATACACCGAGGACGATGTAAAATTTAAGGGGGGGATTATGTAACACCCCTGCCTTGTGTACTACATTATTGTAAACCTAATCTAAGTTAAAGCTAGGTGTGATATCCTCCCTTGTGTGTTAAATGTTGTAATCCTAAGCTGAGGAATGATAGGTACAGTTAAGAGTATAAAAACAATGTGGGATAAACCACATTCACAAGATTACATGTTTTGTAGATTTAAATTTTGGGAATGCTGCTACACTACCAGATAAAGATGTAGTTAAAAAATTAATACAACCAAAAGCATCAACAACTCCTAGGAGATTTGAGTTTCCACAAATATGCATCCTTTAATCCTCTTGAAGCCATTTGTTTTCACTTGCAGCAGGGACTGACTTCGAAGATGATATTCTTGAAGTTGAAAAATGTTGACTAGACGACACATACCCTTTTTCTAGAATATTCATATCTGAAGGTCTGGTTGAAACTACTTTACTCGGTAAAGTACTATTTATTTTGTTCATGGTCGAAAGTCAATTATAAACTCATTTACTAGTGTAGAAACATAAAGTAAAACTAGAGGAGCTATCATTGTAACGAACCTCAAAGGAGGGCCATCATATTAATGCATACTAAATCTTGATAACAAATAATACATGTACAAAAGGAAATGAGTACATAAGTACACAAATACATGGATGGGAGTGCAATGAGTTGCATGGATATGCTTGCATATGTGGTGTAATTGAGGTCAAATAGTGAACTATGTTTATCATCCTAATCATTAAACATACCTCTAAGCAGGTGCCTATGTATAAAGGCAAAGTGGATATTTAATCATTACACCTATGTTAATGGTATGATTAATTAGTGAATATGATCAACATTTTACTCATATTTGTTCTAAAATGGCATGGTTTCTATGCAAGGGCAAAGGGTAATACAATACAAACTCATTAAGGTAAATTAGTAATAAGTCATCACCTCATTCTAACCGTATTCAAAATCAAATGATGAGTTGTATGTTTTCTAGTTAAGAACATAACTTAAGGAGATTAAGAAGGGATAGAGGATGTGAAAGAAAAGTCTTTTATAAGACTAAATACCTTAAGTTATCTTTCAAAGTTAATGTGGCTATGTTGATGAGTTCACATGCAAGTAATGATGTAAATTAATTTGGATATGGCTTACTGATAGATCAATTATTTTAGTAAGAAAATGTTCCAATTACACATTGTTTGAGGAAACAAAACCGTATTGGGACATTATGCATATGTAAATAAACATGCATAAGTTGGAACCTAAAGGATTCTAGTTAAGTAAGGTAATATCTTAACCTAGATATGTAAGAGGCATAAAGAACATATCAATTTATGGGTATGATTGAGTTAAAAGTTTCCTTTAGAACAGTAAGCAAAAGGTATGATTAAGATGAAAACATACATGAACCCAATAAAATACGATTGATATTCTAACCACATGACATCTTTAATTGATTTACACATGACATGAAAACTTTATTAATTACATAGATGAACCATGATAAATGAATGTTGGTATGATACTAACATGGTGAAAAACAATATGTGGATCAAGTTTATGTCATGTAGATGATACCATGAGGATGGTATTATAGGTTGTACCACAGCTGGACTATGTACAATAGTACATATGGGACCGTATAATTACATATGCTACAAGGTTGAAAACTGAAATGTGTATTGGTGTGTATATCATACCTTGTGTGCAGGTATGCAATAGTCATTAAGATGGATGTCTTGCTAGGTAAACAAACCTAGAGGTTACCCAGAAGAAGGAAAGTAAGTTTGGTATAAGTAACTATGGTTAATTGCAGTTTGGAATACATACAACTATGATGAAAATATGTATATGAATATATGTTGTGATGTGAAATAATTTGTTATGACCTTACAGACATATTAATGTGGAAAATATGCTAATTAATGTATTGTATGTAGAGAGACTGCAAGAAGCAGCTGTTCGACAAGAACATAAAGGCTTGAAAAAATGCAAGCAGAGAACATGCATTCTTCAGATAAAATAATTGATAAACAATAGCTTCTTTAATATTATTAAGTAACAGATCATGATATTTATCATAGTTAAACTTTTGCATCTATAAATTCTCACAAATGGTTTGAAAAAAAGAAAATGTTATAGGTAGTTATGAAAGGAGAGAACTCATTGAGACCGATGTAGCTATGGAAGGAGAGATGTTGGGAGCACTCCTTATGACCGTTGTACATCAGAAAAAAATTGCATTAGATGGCAGAGCCATGAGAGCTGTTGATTTAGAAACCAGCTACCTATGAACGACAACATAATGTAGTGATACATCGAGGATGGTGTAAAATTTAAGGGGGGGAGTATGTAACACCCCTCCCTTATGTACTAAATTATTATAAACCTAAGCTAAGTTAAATCTAGGTGTGATATCCTCCCTTGTGTTTTAAATGTTTATAAACCTAAGCTGAGGAAAGCTAGGTTTGATAACCTCCTTTGTGGGTCAAACTATTCTAAACCTAAGCTGAGGAAAGCTAGGTGATATATAATAGGAAAAGAACATGTGTTATTAAATAATTAATAAAATAAATCACTTGGAGGGTGGAGAACCAAGAGAGAGAAGATGCTTTCCAAATACCATGAGGAACGGGATAGCGATGAATCTTTCATGATAAAGCTTCTAGATGTGAATCTAGATAAGCTTGGATGGATTGGATATCCGTTGGATGGATGTGAGATAAATATCCATCGGATATAAAAGCTTTGTGGGAGATAAATGCAAGATTGTATGTGGAAAGGCGTCGTGGGAGATAGAGACGAGCTTTTCCGGATAAGACCTAGGAAAATGGAAAAATCGATAAAGTGGGACACCGCTAATGGTAACTAAATCATGAAAGAGGGTATTAAATACCCAATTCATCAATCAATTGAGGACAATTGATCCTTGGCAAGATCTTCGGCTCGGGGGAAATCAGAGGTGATTCATGGCTGGGTGGTGGTGCTCCTCCATCCAAGTGAGGTTTTAGTTGGTGTTAGATGTGTGGGATGTTTTTATGATCTATTACTCTCTCTCTCTCTCTCTCTCTCTCTCTCTCTCTCTCTCTCTCTCTCTCTCGGTGTTATAGTTTACAGTTGTTTATGAGAATATTTTCATAAGTTTTTGCTATTGTTCCAGTTTTTATATGAGATGATTTCCTAAGTTTCATCGCCATGAGAATGTCGTGTGAATTACGTAGGCTTATGTATTAATAGACTTAATGGTCTTTTCCTCTACTTTGATGAGATTCACTTGCATGGTATAGGTTCTATATTCATCCTCACTTGTTATGAGGTTAAAACAGTTAGCTCAGATATGCTGATGATTGATTTCTTATCTCTACATTTATTTCATACCATTAAAATGGTTAACCCATGTAGCTTAGTTATATAGATAAGGTATAGTATAGAAATCATTGATGCCTTATGCATGTGACCTTTAATGTATATGAGAAATCATGGAATCAAGGTAATTAGTTGTTGATACTGGTGTCACTATTTTAGACTTCTCCTAATCAACTTGCATGTATCTTTGTAGGGTGAAGTTTTTAGTAGAAGTGAATGAAAAGAAATGACAGTTTTAATACCCATGTAGGGTAGTATATTGAACATAATTAGATTACTTGTGCTAATGGCTTACTATGAATGTGATGACAGTATTAAACATATGACCTCTTTTACATCCAAGAATAGAGTTAATAGCAGAAGCAATATGGTTTATGTTGAGATTATGCGAGATGACTATGGATACTCTAACTAATTGTATTACATCCACTACAGAGACATGGTATGCTCATAATGCTCTCAAGTAATAATTTTCTTATGAATTCTCACCAATTGAGGAAACAATGTATCATATTTTATGACTAATGGGTTAAGTATCTATGTTGCATGTATAACTAGTATGCATGGGAATGAAAGACTGGTCAATAAGTAGAGTACACTACAATGATAATGAAATTAATGTCCACCAGTGCTGGTGAAGATTTACCCAGATATTTTGATAGGAGGAAACCTACCATCATAAGTTTAGTGGTTAATCACATATCTCATACATGTGAATGAATCTAAGCTTCCATATAAGAGAACCAGTAAAACAATTAGTAAGAAATTATACTATGGCCTAATAGTAATATGGCTGAGGTAATTTTAGAAGACAAGATCTACAAGGAGAGGTAAAGCTTTAACTGTGAATGAACTAAAAAAAAAATTAAAACTTATGGGTCTTAGAGGCTAAATTCTCGTGTAGGCTAAGGAGGTTCGTTACAAATGGTATTGGAGCAATCAAGTTCAAACCTTGTAGCCTATGGGCCAA
This sequence comes from Pinus taeda, assembly GCA_000404065.3. Lineage (NCBI taxonomy): Eukaryota > Viridiplantae > Streptophyta > Pinopsida > Pinales > Pinaceae > Pinus > Pinus taeda. The sequence continues at coordinate 33,959 of APFE030171675.1, forward strand.
TTGCCTTCATAGGGTAGCCTCAGTACCACCAACTCTACTACAGGGTCCCGGTATAAGTGTTAAATCTAGACTCTTTAAACTTGAATCTAAATGTTAAAAATATTTAGATAAAGGAATGGGGAAGCACATATGCACAACTCTTGTTGCATGCAATATTTATGTCTGTCATAAAATGAACTCGTTAGGAAAGGACAATATAAATACATAGTTTGAACTATAAAAGGGTTTTAGAACCACATGTTAGACGTGGTATGTAAAAATGGAGAATCTCTAACAAAAAATGACTTTAGTTAAAATATGGATCTGGTTGGAATTTGACTAGAAGGAGAAAAAAAAATTGCATTAGATGGCAAAGCCATGAGAGCTGTCGATTTAGAAACCAGCTACTTATGAATGAGAACATGATGTAGTGATACACCGAGGACGGTGTAAAATTTAAGGGGGGGAGTATGTAACACCCTTCCCTTGTATACTAAATTATTGTAAACCTAAGCTAAGTTAAATCTAGGTGTTATATCCTCCCTTGTGTGTTAAATGTTTGTAAACCTAAGCTGAGGAAAACTAGTTTTAGTACCCTCCTTTGTGGGTTAAACTATTCTAAACCTAAGCTAAGGAAAGTTGGGTGATATGTAATATGAAAAGCAAATGTGTTATTAAATAAATTAATAAAATAAATCACTTGGAGGGTGGAGCACCAAGAGAGAGGAGATGCTTTCCAAATCTACTGATAATTTAATTACCATTTTGTAATGAACCTCCTTAGCCTACCTTGAGAATTAGCTAATAACTTCCCTATTCCGTAATTTTTTCTTCTTTTACAGTTAAAATTCGACTCTTTCCAAGAGTTTATTGAGTTTTTCGATATATAATATTTATCACTTATATAAGGTGGATCTATGATGTGGAGTTTTTCCATCTATAAGACATTATGTCAGTCAATCTTTCATCATACAGAATGCAATCCGTAACACTCTTTGGATACCTCACACAATCATTAATGAACATTAAATTGAACTTAAGATAACCAGCATGGCTGCATGGCTAGGAATCATGATCTTAATTCCACATGCATAGTCAAATGGTTTAGTGATATACATGTTTATGTAACATGTAAAACGAGCTAGTCTAGCCCCATAGGATACCATTCTTTTGACATGCATGGCTTACAATATATTGAATCTTTGATTATATCATTTAGGGGCATTTTCCCCTAATTGGTTTATATGCACCCACATCTCATGCCATTATTTATCTCACACCTTCATATATATATGGCCACCTCATGAAGTTAATTTCATAGAAAAATTAATGAGATCATTAATATAAACATCCTGTCATTATCAACAAATGTTGCCATGTGGTCACAAGTAAATTATAATAATAAGTAAAAATAGTTCCATGGCCCAAGTAATACAACTACCTACTAAGCCTCTTCTTTTGGAGGCAATAAAAGTCTCAAGCATGACTATTTACCTTAACAAGGGATTATATATACCAATAATACATAAGGTCTACACATTGATCCTTTAACAGCCTAAATTAGAATTTCATTGTTATTGTCCAACTCCTTGAGCATGATCAAAGGAATACTGACATGCACATCAAGCCGACAATATATGCAATCGTTCCATAAGAAAACATTAACACAACTAATCTATTTATAAATGATTTTCACATGCCAATTCCTACCATGAATGTGTCCTAAAACTGTTGCCCATAACATGATTTTACAATTAAATTCACTTGGAATTCAACCTCCATAAGAAATCTATCATTCCCTAATATAGATTAATTCAACCATCATTATATCTGAGCTAATTGATTTTAATCTCATACCAATTGAGGACTTCACTTGAAACACATACCATGCAAGTAATCTCATCCAAATACACAGAAACACCATTAATATGCATGCACATGTAATTCATTCAAGTATTCTCAAAACTAAGAAAACTACTCATAAGAAAATTTGAACAGTAACAGAGAGAGAGAGAGTAAGAATCCACATACAGCCATTCCATGCAAATAACACCAACTAAATCTCACTTGGAGGGAGGAGCACCACCACCCAGCCATGAATCACCTATGATATACCTCGAGGCAAAGATCTTTCCAAGGATAAAATATCCTCAATTGATCGATGCACTGGGTATTTAATACCCTCTTTCATGATTTAGTTACCATTAGCGGCATCCCACTTTATGGATTTTTCCATTTTCCTAGGTCTTATCTGGAAAAGCTCGTTTTTATCTCCCACGATGCTTTTCCACATAAAATCTTGAGTTTATCTCTCACAAAGCTTTTATGTCTGATGGATCTTTATCTCCCATCCATCTAATGGGTATCCAATCCATCCAAACTTATCTTGAATCACATCTAGAAGCTTATCATGAAAGACTCATCTCTATCCCATTCCTCATGGGATTTGGCAAGCATCTCCTTTATCTTGGTGCTCCACCCTCCAAGTGATTTGTTTTATTAATAATAACACATTTCCTTTTCATATCACATATGAGCCAGATTTCCTCAACTTAGGTTTAGAATAGTATAACCCACAAAGGAGGGTATCAAACCTAGCTTTCCTCAACATAGGTTTATAAACATTTAACACACAAGGGAGGATATCACACCTAGCTTTAACCTAGCTTAGGTAATAATTTAGTACAAAAGGGAGGGATGTTACATACTCCCCCCCTTAAATTTCACACTGTCCCCGGTGTGTCATTGCATCATGTCCTCATTCACGGTAGCTGGATTCTAATCAATAATGCTCATGGCTCTACCATATGATGCAATTTTTCTGATGTACATTTGCCACAAGGAGTGCTCCCAACATCTCTCCTTCCATAGCTGCCTATCACACATTTTTTTTTTTCAAACCATTTGTGAGAATTTATCACTGCAACGTTTAACTATGATAAATATCATAATCTGTTATTATTAAAGAAACTATTTCTTATCATTTATTTTATCTGAAGAATGCATGTCCTCTGCTTTCATTCTTCCAAGCTTTTGTGTTCTTGTTGAACACCTGCTTCTTGCAATCTCTCTACATACAATACATCAGTTAGCATATTTTCCACATTAATATGCCTGCAAATTCATAACAGATTAATTCACATCACAATATATATTCATATACATGTATTCATCGTAATTGTATGTATGCCAAACTACAATTAACCATAGTTACTTATACCAAACTTACTTTCCTTCTTCTGGGTAATCTTCAAGTTTTTTTACCTGGCCAAACATCTTTCAAATGACTACTACATACCCTACACACAATGTATGTTATACACACCAATACACATTTCATTTTTCAACCTTGTAGCATATGTAGTCATATGGTCCCATATGTAATGTTGTACATAGTCCAGTTGTGGTACAACCTATAATACCATCCTCATGGTATCACCTGCATGACATAAAATTTATCCACATATTTTTCCACCATGTTAGTATCATACCAACATTCATTTTTCATGGTTCATCTATGTAATTAAGAAATTTTTTATGTCACGTTTAAATCAATTCCACATGTCATGTGGCTACAATATCAATCGCATATTATTGGATTCATGCATATTTTCGTCTTAATCATACCTTCTACTTAATTTTCTAAAGTAGACTATTAAATCATAGTTGTTGAAGTTTAATATTCATTAGATCATTAATTCACCTCGTATGTTTTATTGTTGCCCTATTTATCCTTCAACAACCTATTGACCATGCATAATTCCATGTAGTTATACATGAAAGTTTTTTACTACTTACAATCCTACACTCCTTGTAGTTGTAAGTGTTTATGATTCTCAGGGTATTTACATGTTAACTCATCCTTAACATTAAACCACCCTTTAGAAAGAGATGAGTTATCTACTTTATGAATTCTTGCTTGAATTACACAACATTTCCTTATTTTGTCTAGACACCTTATCAATGTAATCCATTAAGAGAACCTCTCAAAATTGATTGCATTTTTATTTATATGATACCATTCTACTTAATTGAGCCAATGGTCCATATCGCTTGTGCTACTTTATCCATTACTATGCTTTGCACTCAGGGTTTCTTGCATGTCCATCGAAAGATGCATTAATCAACTAATTAATTTGAACCATAACTTGTACAGCTATATAGTCTTACTATAACCTTCAATTTTTCTTGTCCAGCCTGACTTTTAACATATTCATGCATACTTTGCCTATTTACTATTGGCATATAACAGCCCAAGCATGTATGCTTAACAAAGTATAACTTCAATAAGCAACTCAATCCCCTGCATGGAGGAAAAACCAAATTTCTACCTATTATACATATTTGTAAGCATTGATAGTAGCATATCATTGATTCTACAGATCACAAACTACCAATCCTTACTCACACAACTATGCTCAACATATCAGCAACAAAACATACAGTCTATAACAACACAATAACAACTCCATACTACATTACCAATATAATCATTAGGTCAGTCATGCTCTTTCCTTCTACAGAACATATTCCCCTTTAATAGGTATTTGGGTAACCAATATCTTTATGATTATTGAGAAATGACTTTTATTTTCTTTCAACATGTAAAATACTATGAATACCAAAATTCATGAGTAAGTACTTACATGGAAGATTCATATGACTCATTACTATGCAACTATACTATACCATTTGACAACGCATATCAGATTATAGGATAAAAATTTATGACTCCAATTCAGTATCATGATGCTAAAAAAAACACTTGACAATTACTGGAAGCAGGTGACCCTTTCCAACTATATGAGATTGCACTAAAAAATTCTGAGCATCATTTGCTACATCCTATCACCTTCTGTAAGGTATCGGAGATAAAGTAATCGACAACTGTCGTGGCTTTGACTATGTTTTATTTTATTTCTAAAGCGGCATATTTCAATTGAAAGCATCTTCTCCACGATTGCCCTCATTATTTTTCTCTATGAGACAACACAATATCATATCACGGAGCTAGAGATAGTCACAGTTAAGGCACTAGATATTTTATTATAGAATTTACTAATGCGTACGCTCTGCATATTGGATAATCAGGATAAGCATTATCCTAGACTTTTATTCCATTACCCATACTCCCATACTCACATATAGAGACACGTTCCTACTTTCATAAGCCAAAAATTCAGCCTTCCAGGATTCAATTCTCTTACGAGATAAAGCAAACGAAAAATGCAGTATTATAGACTTGTAAGAATATTGTATTGTCAAATGGTATCAGAGCATAGGTTCAAACACTAAGGCCTATGGACTAATCCACCTCTTTAGAGTTTCATTGGTGGGTTTTAATTACAAAATCTTTATATGAAAAATAACCCAAGATCCATAAAGATGAAATTGAATCTTGAAACTTCTTGACATTAAAGAATACTAGGATTCATTAAGGTTGAATCCAAATGTTAACATGGTGTATTGAGGAATTGATGAGGAATCATTAACATATGAATGATAATTTAATTAATAATTATGGGTATGATTGAGTTATAGTGTGCATGATGACTGTTATGATACTATTACGTTGATATTACATAATATTTGGAATTGATTTACACATGACATCAAACTTTATCAATTATATAGATGAACCATCATAAATGAAAGTTGGTATGATACTAACATTATGGAAAAATATGTGGATAAAGTTTGTCATGTAGGTGATACCATGAGGATGGTATTATAGGCTGTACCACAGCTGGACTATGTACAGCAGTACATATGGGACCATATGACTACATATGCTACAAGGTTGAAAAATGAAATGTGTATTGGTGTTTATAACATACCTTGGGTGCAGATATGCAGTATTCATTAGGATGGATGTATGGTCAGGTAAACAAACCTGGAGGTTACCCGAAAGAAGGAAAGTAAGTTTGGTAAGAGTAACTATGGTTAATCGCAGTTTGGCATACATACAATTACGATGAATATATATTGTGATGTGAAATAATCTGTTATGACCTTGCAGGCATATTAATGTGGAAAATATCCTAACTAATATATTGTATGGAGAGAGACTGCAAGAAGTAGGTGTTCGACAAGAACACAAAGGCTTGAAAGAATGCAAAAAGAGAACATGCATTCTTCAGGAAAAATAATTGATAACCAATAGTTTCTTTAATAATATCAAGTAACAGATCATGATACCTGAAAATTCGGTCTCTATTATAGTTAGAATTTGACCGTATTTACTAGTACATTAATTTTAGTTATTAAAGAAAGTTGAACAACCCCAAATGTGGGTCATTGATGTGGTATTTTCATTTCCTCAATAGATCTTATATATTGGATCAATATTAAGGATACTAGACTTCCATTCATAACTTGGTTAAGTTGCAGGAACGATTCCCATACTTTATTATCACGTGAATGGTTAATATTTTGGCAACTATCTCTACTACTCTTAAGAATGTAATTACATTGAAAGTACTGAACCATACTAATACTTTTAACCATACTCTCCAACAAAATCTCTTCAACGCAATCAATGGAATAACTGTTATGTATAACGAGATTAGTCATTCTAGCTTGTTAGCACTTTGATAACTTCATAGAAACATGAACATAGATATATCGCAATTGTTACTACCTAATTCCTACATACACCAGAGTTTTCACTTGATGTTAGATATAACAACCCTCTTAACTCTATTATATAACCATTTCAGAATAATGGCTTCAAGGAGACATTACGGAAATCATTAATATCAAAACACTATAATTATCATTGTCCAACTCCTTAAGCATGGTCAAAGGAATACTGACATGCACATCAAGCCCACAATATATTTAATCATTTCATAAGAAAACATTAACAAGGATAATATATTTATGAACGATTGTCACATGTCAATTTCTACCATGAATGGGTCCTAAAACTGTTACCTAAAACATGCTTCTAGAATTAACCTCATTATGGAATTCAACTTGCATAAGAAATCTATCATTCCAAAATATAGATAATTTCAACCATCATTATATCTAAGCTAATTGATTTTAATCTCATATCAATTGAGGACATAACATGAAACACATACCATGCAAGTAAATCTCATCCGAATACACAGAAACACCATTAATATCCATGCACATGTAATTCATTCAAATATTCTCAAAACTAAGAAAACTACTCATCAAAAAATTTGAACAGTAACAGAGAGGGAGAGTAAGAATCCACATACAACCATTCCATGCAAACGACGCCAGCTAAATCTCACTTGGAGGGAGGAGCACCACCACCTAGCCATGAATCACCTCTGATTCCCCCCAAGACGAAGATCTTCCCAATAATCAATTGCCCTCAATCGAACGATGCATTGGGTATTTAATAACCTCTTTCATGATTTAGTTACCATTAGTGGTGTCTCACTTTATGATTTTTCCATTTGCCTAGGTCTTATCCAGAAAAGCTCATCTTTATCTCCCATGACGCGTTTCCACATAAAAGCTTGCCTTTATCTCCCGCAAAGCTTTTATGTTCGATGGATCTTTATCTCCCATCCATCTGATGGATATCCAATCCATTCAAGCTTATCTAGAATCACATCTCGAAGCTTATCATGAAAGCTTCATCTCTATCCCATTCCTCATGGGATTTGGAAAGCATCTCCACTCTCTTGGTGTTCCACCTTCCAAGTGATTTATTTTATTAATTTATTTAATAACACATTTTCCTTTCATATTAAATATCACCTAGCTTTCCTCAACTTAGGTTTAGAATAGTTTAACCCACAAAGTAGGGTATCAAATCTTGTTTTCCTCAACTTAGGTTTACATACATTTAACACACAAGGGAGGATATCACGTGCATATTTAACTTAGCTTAGGTAATAATGTAGTACACAAGGGAGGGGTTTTACATACTCCCCCCCTTAAATTTTACAACGTCCTCGGTGTATCACTGCATCATGTCCTCGTTCACAGGTAGCTGGTTTCTAATCAACAACTCTCATGGCTCTGCCATCTGATGCAATTTTTCCAACGTACATTTGCCACAAGGAGTGCTCCAAACATCTCACCTTCCATAGCTACTCAGTCTCAAGGAGTGCTCCCAGCATCTCTCCTTCCATCGCTACCTGTCACACATTTTTTTTCAAACCATTTGTGAGAATTTATCACTGCAAAGTTTAACTATGATAAATATCATAATCTGTTACTCTTGAAGCATCTATTGCTTATCATTTATTTTATCTGAAGAATGCATGTCCTCTGCTTGCATTCTTCCAAGCCTTCATGTTCTTGTCGAACACCTACTTCTTGCAGTCTCTCTGCATATAATACATTTGTTAGCATATTTTCCATATTAATATGCCGTCAAAGTCATAACAGATTATTTCACATCACAATATATATTTATATACATATATTCATCATAATTCTATGTATTCCAAACTGAAATTAACCATAGTTACTTATACCAAACTTATTTTCCTTCTTTTGGGTAATCTTCAAGTTTTTTTACCTGGCTAGACATGCGTCCAATGACTATTGCATACCTTGCACACAAGGTATGTTATACACACCAATACACATTTCATTTTTCAACCTTGTAGCATATGTAGTCATATGGTCCCATATATACTGTTGTACATAGTCCAGTTGTGGTACAGCCTATAATACCATCCTCATGGTATCACCTGCATGACATAAAATTTACCCACATATTTTTCCACCATGTTAGTATCATACCAACATTCATTTTTCATGGTTCATTTATGTAATTAAGAAATTTTTTATGTCATGTGTAAATCAATTCCAGATGTCATGTGGTTATAATATCAATCACATATTATTAGATTCATGCATATTTTCCTCTTAATCATACCTTCTGATTAATTTTCTAAAGAAGATTATTGACTCATAGTTGTTGAAGTTTAATATTCATGAGATCATTAATTCACCTCGTATGTTTTATTGTTGCCCTATTTAAGCTTCAACAACCTATTGACCATGCATAATTTTGTGTAGTTATACATGAAAGTTTTTACTACTTACAATCCTACACTCCTTGTAGTTGTAAGTGTTTATGATTCTGAAGGTATTTACATGTTAACTCGTCCTTAACATTAAATCACCCTTTAGAAAGATATGAGTTATCTACTTTATGAATTCTTGTTTGAATTACGCAACATTTCCTTATGTTGTCCAGACACCTTATCAATGCAATCCAATAAGAGAACCTCTCAGAATTGTTTGAATTTTTATTTAAATGATATCATTCTTCTTAATTGAGCCAATGGTCCATACCATTTGTGCTACTTCATCCACTACTACGGTTTTCACTCAGGGATAGTTGCATGTCCATCGAAATATGCATTAATCAACTAATTACTTTGAACCATAACTAGTACAGGTATATAGTCTTATACTATAACGTTCAATTTTTCTTGTCCCACCTAACTTTTAACATAGTCATGCATACTTTGCCTATTTACTATTGGCATATAACAATCCAAGCATGTATGCTTAACAAAGTATAACTTCAATAAGCAACTCAATCCCCTGCAAGGAGGAAAAACCAAATTTTTACCTACTATGCATATTTGTAAGCATTGATAACAACATAACATTGATTCTATAGATCACAAACCACCAATCCTTACTCACATAACCATGTTCAACATCTAAGCAACAAAACATACAGTCAATCACAACACAATAAAAACTCCATATTACTTTACCAATATAATCATTAGGTCAATCATGCTCTTTCCATCTATAGAACATACTCCCCTTTAATAAGTATTGGGGTAACCAATATCTTTATGATTGTTGAGCAATGACTTTTATTTTCTTTCAACATGAAAAGACTATGAATACCAGAATTCATGAGTAAGTTCTTACATGGAAGGTTCATATGACTCATTACTATGCAGCTATATTATACCATTTGATAATGTGTATTATATTATAGGATCAGAATTTATGACTCCAATTCGGTATCATGATCCTAAAAAAAAAAATTTGACAATGGAAATAGGTGACCCTTTCCAACTATATGAGATCGCACCAGAAAATTCTAAGCATCATTCGCTACATCCTATCACCTTCCGCAGGGTATCAGAGATAAAGTAATCGATGACTGTCGTGGCTTTGACTACGTTTTAGTTTATTTCTGAAGTGGAATATTGTAATTGAAAGCATCTTCTCCACGACTGCCCTCATTCTTTTTCTCTATAAGACAACACAGGATCATATCACAGAGTGAGAGATACTCACAGTTATAGCACTAGATATTTTATTACATGATTTACCAATGCATACTCTTTTCATATTGGATGATGAGGATAAGCATTATCCTAGATTTTTATTCCATTACCCATACTCACATACTCACATACAGAGACATGTTCCTACTTTCATAAGCCAAAAAATTGGCTTTCTAGGATTCAATTCTCTTCCAAGATAAAGCAAACGTAAAATGTAGTGTTATAGACATGTAAGAATATTGTATTATCAAATGGTATCAGAGCATAGGTTCAACACTAAGGCCTATGGACTAATCCACCTCTCTAGAGTTTCATTGGCAGGTTTTAATTATAAAATCTTTATATGCAAAATAACCCAAGATCCATAAAGATGAAATTGAATCTTGAAACTTCTTGACATTGAAGAAGATTAGGATTCACTAAGGTTGAATCCAAATGTTAACATGGTGTATTGAGGAATTGATGAGGAATCATTCACTTATGCATGATAATTTAATTAATAATTATGGGAATGGTTGAGTTATAGTGTGCATGATGACTGTTATGATATTATTATGTTGATATTACATGAAATCTAGAATTTATTTACACATGGCATAAAACTTTATTAATTACATAGATGAACGATGATAAATGAATGTTGGTATGATACTAACATGGTGGAAAAATATGCGGATAAATTTTATTTCATGTAGGTGACACCATGAGGATGGTATTATAGGCTATACCACAGCCATACTATGTACAACAGTACATATGGGACCATATGACTACATATGCTACAAGGTTGAAAAATGAAATGTGTATTGATGTGTATAACATACCTTGTGTGCAGGTATATAGTAGTCATTGGGATGGATGTTTGGTCAGGTAAACAAACCTGGAGGCTACCAAGAAGAAGGAAAGTAAGTTTTGTATAAGTAACTATGGTTAATCGTAGTTTGGCATACATACAATTACGATGAATATATGTATATGAATATATATTGTGATGTGAAATAATATGTTATGACCTTGCAGGAATATTAATGTGGAAAATATGCTAACTAATGTATTGTATGCAGAGGGACTGCAAGAAGTAGGTGTTCGACAAGAACACAAAGGCTTGAAAGAATGCAAGCAAAGAACATGCATTATTCAGATAAAATAATTGATAATGAATAGTTGCTTTAATAATTTTAAGTAACACATCATGAAACTTAAAAATTTGGTCTCTATTATAGTTAGAATTTGACCATATATACTAGTACATTAATTTTAGTTATTATATGAACACTATCATTCAGGCAATCATACCAATTTTAAATAAAGTTGAACAACCCCAAACTTCGGTTATTGATGTGGAATTTTGATTTCCTCAATAAATCTTATATATTGGATCAATATTAAGCACACTAGACTTCCATTCATAACTTGGTTAAGTTGTGGGTATGATTCCCATACCTTATTCTCATGTGAGTGGTTAATATTCTGGAAACTATCTCTATTACTCTTAAGAATGGAATTACATTGAGAGTATTGAACCATAATAATACTCTTAGGAATACTCTACAATAATATCTCTTCAACACAATCAACAAAATAACCTGTGGGTACGATTCCCATACCTTATTCTCATGTGAGTGGTTAATATTTTGGAAAATATCTCTATTACTCTTAAGAATGGAATTACATTGAGAGTATTGAACCATAATAATACTCTTAGGAATACTCTACAATAATATCTCTTCAACACAATCAACAAAATAACCCTTGTGCATAACGAGATTAGTCATTCTAACTTGTCAGTACTTTGATAACTTCGTAGAAGCATGAACATAGATATACCGCAATTGTTATTGTCTAATTCCTACATGCACCAAAGTTTTCACTTGATGTTAGATATAACAACTATATTAACTCTATTATATAACCATTTCAGAGTAATGACTTCAAGTAGACATTATGGAAATCATTAATATCAGCACACTATAATTATCATTGTCCAATTCCTTAAGCATGGTCAAAGGAATACTAACATGCACATCAAGCCCACAATAGATGCAATCATTTCATAAGAAAACATAATCGCGGATAGTCTATTTATGAATGATTGTCACATGCCAATTTATACCATGAATGGGTCCTAAAAATGTTACCCAGAACATGCTTCTATAATTAACCTTATTCTAGAATTCAACCTGCATAAGAAATCTATCATTATAAAATATAGATAGTTTCACCCATCATTATATCTGAGCTAATTGATTTTAATCTCATATCAAGTGAGGACATAACATGAAACACATACCATGCAAGTAAATCTCATCTGAATACACAGAAACGCCATTAATATCCATGCACATGTAATTAGTTCAAGTATTCTCAAAACTAAGAAAACTACTCATAAGAAAATTTGAACAGTAACAAAGAGGGAGAGTAAGAATCCACATACAACCATTCCATGCAAATGACACCAACTAAATCTCACGTGGAGGGAGTAGCACCACCACCCAGCCATCAATCACCTCTGATTCCCCCCGAGCCGAAGATCTTGCCAAGGATCAATTGTCCTCAATTGATCAATGCACTAGGTATTTAATAACCTCTTCATGATTTAGTTACCATTAGCGACATCCCGCTTTATGGATTTTTCCATTTTCCTAGGTCCTATCCAGAAAAGTTCATCTTTATCTCCCACGATGATTTTCCACATAAAATCTTGCCTTTATCTACCGCAACGCTTTTATGTCCGATATATTTTTATCTCCCATTCATTTTATGGATATCCAATCCATCCAAGCTTATCTAGAATCACATCTAGAAGCTTGTCATGAAATATTCATCTCTATCCCATTCCTCACGGGATTTGGCAAGCATCTCCTCTCTCTTGATGCTCCCCCCTCCAAGTGATTTATTTTATTAATTTATTTAATAACACATTTTCTTTTCATATTACATATCACCTAGCTTTTCTCAGCTTAAGTTTAGAATAGTTTAACCCACAGAGGAGGGTATCAAACCTAGCTTTCCTCAGCTTAGGTTACAAACATTTAACACACAAGGGAGGATATCACACCTAGCTTTAACGTAGGTTAGGTAATAATTTAGTACACAAGGAAGGGGTGTTACATACTCCCCCCTTAAATTTTACACCATCCTCAATGTATCACTACATCATGTCCTCGTTCACGGGTAGTTGGTTTCTAATCAACAGTTCTCATGGCTTTGCCATCTGATGCAATTTTTCTGATGTACATCTACCACAAGGAGTGCTTCCAGCATCTCTCCTTCCATAGCTACATCGATCTCAAGGAGTGCTCCCAGCATCTCTCCTTACATGGCTACCTGTCACGCATTTTTTTTTCAAACCATCTGTGAGAATTTATCACTGCAAAGTTTAATTATGATAAATATCATAATCTATTACTATTAAAGCAACTATTTCTTATCATTTATTTTATCTGAAGAATGCATGTCCTCTGCTTGCATTCTTCCAAGCCTTTGTGTTCTTTTCAAACACCTGCTTCTTGCAATCTCTCTGCATACAATACATTAGTTAGCATATTTTCCACATTAATATGCCCACAAAGTCATAACACATTATTTCACATCACAATATATATATTCATATACATATATTCATCATACTTGTATGTATCCCAAACTATGATTAACCATAGTTACTCATACCAAACTTACTTTCCTTATTCTGGGTAATCTTTAGGTTTGTTTACTTGGCCAAACATCCGTCCAATGACTACTACATACCCTGCACACAAGGTATGTTATACACACCAATACACATTTTGTTTTTCAACCTTGTAGCATATGTAGTCATATGGTCCCATATGTACTGTTGTACATAGTCTAGCTGTGATACAGCCTATAATACCATCCTCATGGTATCACCTGCATGACATAAACGTTATCCACATATTTTTCCACCATGTTAGTATCATACCAATATTCATTTTTCATGTTTCATCTATGTAATTAAGAATTTTTTTATGTCATGTGTAAATCAATTCGAGATGTCATGTGGTTACAATATCAATCACATATTATTGGATTCCTGCATATTTACCTCTTAATCATACTTTCTGCTTAATGTTCTAAAGCACATTATTAACTCATAGCTGTTGAATTTTAATATTCATGAGATCATTAATTAAGCTCGTATGTTTTACTGTTGCCCTGTTTATGCTTCAACAACCTATTGACCATGCATAATTCCATGTAGTTATACATGAAAGTTTTTACTACTTACAATCCTACACTACTTGTAGTTGTAAGTTTTTATGATTTGAGGGTATTTACATGTTAGCTCATTCTTAACATTAAATCACCCTTTACCAAAGTTGAGTTATTTATTTATGAATTCTTGTTTGAATCACACAACATTTCCTTATGTTTTCCAAACACCTTATCAATGCAATATGGTAAGAAATCCTCTCAAAATTATTTTCTTGGTACAAATTATGATATCAATCTATTTTAAATAGATTATTAAATATCATTTAATTGATCCAGGGGTCCATACCATTTGTGCTACTTCAACAATCACCATGGTTTTCCCTCAAGGATACTTATAGGTTCTATTATACATATCCTTCAAAAGATGCATATTTCCTGGAAATCGGTTTAAGTTAAATTTCCCCTTTAACCATACTTTCTTCCAACTGAAGAACGAGTCACCTTGTAAGCTGATGCATTAATCAAAGGATTAATTTGACCACAGTTTGTACAGTTATATAGTATTTATACTATAACATGCTCTCACCATTCTTCACTTTGGTATAATACTTTTATAGCAAATTATGTATAACCATTTACAGGTTGTTTTTATAGTCCAACCTGACTTTTAATATAGTCATGCATACTTTGCCTATTTACTATTGGCACATAACAACATATGTATATATAGCTTGATTTAGACTCAAGACTCTTTCTTATATGGATGCACAACATCAAGACCATCCCACCATTAACCATTTGATAAATACATTACCCTTACAAGTCTATAATATTGCACACACATGTGCTTGCATGGTAAATTCATATAACTCATTAATATGCATGAATATTAAGCATGTTCCTCTTCAACATGTTTATATTAATGGATACTTAACCACACTATGGTAATAACATGTAAAACTATCCATGACAAGTCATAGGTATAATATATAAAAATTAAGTCCAGATACAACCATGGAATTCCTCCGTTATTTAATCATCCTTTCATATATTAGGTGAGATTTGTTTTTTTATTCACCAATCCTTATTTAAATCTCTTACCTAATATAGTTTTCCACACGGTTCCTTGACTGGTACATGTTATAGTCTGTGTTAGAGGTTAAAAACTTTCTAATTTCTCTTCATCATTCATAATACCAATTTTGCCCAATTTTTCCTCTAGCTGCTATCATGCATTTATGTATTTTACCTTTACTTCTGAAACTACAATCCACGTGCTCATATATGACTAATTTGGAAATTTTTACATGAAAATCATCCTACTAAGATAAGTTAGAATTGGCTTTGCTTATTTACGGAAATCATTATACATATTGATTTAATGTATAAATATTTATCTAGTTATCCATTAGAACCATACTATGCTCCACACTAAACATAGTGATGATTAAGTTTTGATTTAAAAGAGGCTTCACCCCATGATATATGTTCAAAGTATCTCTTCTTATACATCATCGTCCATGCAGATGCTATCATGAGTGGGATAGTTCTATGACCCAAGAAAAATTAGTTAACTACTATGCCACTTACCACTAACTCTACTATTTGATACAATAGAGACGCATGCTCTTTATATTATTATCACTTCCGGAGGAAACTAGCATACTAGTTCCAAGTCTTCTTAAATATTAAGATTTCTTCATGTACTATTAATATTCAATGGTTATCACAAGCATGTAATCACAATGACTCTTTAGATCAGCACCTGGGCACAAACCCCCAACTTGGAGAAAGGCATGCATCATGGTATGCACCACACAAATTTCTTCCAAGTCCCTTCTTTTAAGAAACAGATAGGCTTAGCTAAACTAGTATCAATGTATAGCATAGATAACTAGAACTATAGAATATACCATAGTGATTTCTCATCTACTGTGGTCTTATGCATGAATGTTTTTCCAGTTAATCATAGGTATCATATGTTTCGTAATGATGATTACATTTAGATTTACTAGATGTCTCATTGATCCCACAAGAAGGTTATTGTAATCTGTTCCACTTCAATATAATGGTCCCATGCACTTTTCATAATGAGTAAGATGGCTCCATGCCCCAAGCAACAACAATTACCTACTATGCAGCTACTCCTTTAATTAATGAGAGTCACAGGAATAACAATGAAATCATTCATCATACATAATCCTCAATGCTAATGCTACAATTTCATAACTATAACTAGAACCTCATTTATCTCATAACTAGAATCACATGCAACCATAAAATCATCTTATCACTACCATCGGATCATATATGTTAGTTTCATGTAACTCCTTTAAACATTAATATAGCATGGAAACTCAAACAACTCTAACTTAGATTTCCTTTCATCTACACATATCTCTGTCTCTGTCATAGCTTAAGCCTATAACATCGATATAACACATCGATTTCATTATCAATATATATATATATATATATATATATATATTATAAATATTGGCTTTAATCAAAGTAAAGCAGACTTAAAAAACAATTTCCATGTACTTGTGGAAATCATGATATGATTATTAAAATGTTGCGGGGATTGCTCCCATTACAGTGTAAAATGAAATACCTACTGAAACTTATGTTTGTATAATAGACATGAAATGTTACACACGAACCAATGAAGAATGCATTCCTCATGATAAATATGATTGTAATGCAAACGTTTTTCACATTCTTTAACAATAAAAATTTCACTAGAAATTACGCATAACATTCCCTCACCCGCACCATCATCTATCTCGATGAGCTCCTCTGGAATCATAACCATAGGCATACTGTCCAGAGTCACTAAAATAAAGAGAGCAATGGATATATGATCATTCCTATGGAAGGAATATATATTCGTCACTGAGAAGAGGATGGAGCTGACAAATTCCATATTTGAATTGTAGAGAAAAACTTCCATTATTCTCCCTGCATAGCAACATGGTACTAAGAATCTGCGAAACTTCCACTTTATACAATTTGCAGGCTGCTAACACGTCCATCTGCATGGCTCCAATCCATTATAGTTCACAATATATCACTATTTTGGGTTATGGCAGTTCTGAGGTCATCTACACCCACACTAATATCGTAAGGGTACCACTCATCAACAATAATGAAATCATGCAGTAAAAAAAATATGTAACGCGTGCAGAAACCAACTCGTTGCCCTGGACCTTGTCTATGTCCTCATTTTATTTTGGAGTGGCAATTAGAGAGCATGAGCATATTCTCCTTTTTTTTACAAGCCTAGGACCGAGGCGTTTAAACCTGGTTGTTAACCTGACTGCCCTCATCTATTTTTTTTCCTTTGCAAAACTGTAATGAAGCGCTCGACGTCAAGGGAATGGAGGCATGACTGACCTCGTTTTACACTCACGAAGGAGGGTAAAAAACCTCCTTCTTATAGTCTGTTAAACTCCTACAGCAATCAGGCTTGGCACTCTCAGCGATAAAACAAGGTAATTCATTCAAGAATCAAGTTGGTTTATTGACTGATGCATAGCCTTTATGAATTGAAGGATAAGGGGATAAGCGTTATCCTTTCTTTCTGTTTTTATCTTTTTTTGGTTATCATAGGAGAAGATAATGATGTACGGATAACTTAATCCGAAAAAGAGTGATGCTGATGATTATCATCATCTCATCCTATCGCCTTCAACCCAGCAAATAGGTTCTTTCAGTTAATAAAGGGAACAACAAGCTACGGTTTTTTTGTGATCCCTCAGCATTTTCATTGGCTTTTAAGCCAACTTACATATCTCCCAAATTGTGGTAAGGCACCCGAAAAGCAGCGTTTACAAAAAGAGAAAAACAACAATAGTCAGGATTTTGGCATTGTTGATTAACCATCATTCATAAAACATTGTCTACAACCAACCTGATCAGAATACAACCAATCGTAAACACTACATTTTTAACAGTGCATGGGGAATAAAGCAATCCACTGAGGAGGATGGCCAACGCATCTAGCGCCAAGCTACAAGAAATGAGCTCGATTGGAGGAATCCCACATATATTTGATAGAATTTATCTAATTCGCCGAACTTTTCTCCAGCACCAAATTCAAGACATCATGCGCAGAGCCTTATCCTTCTCGCAAATGTCAAGTATCCACCCGCACTAGCCTTAATGCTTCCAACACCAACAGGTTTCCTGCATGCATTTTCAAGTGACGGCTAGCAGGTCCCCTAATGCTGATAATTCCATCACTAGTTCTGCGTTAACCATATGCGTTGTGGTTCGATCTCCGGAACTCACGTTCAAGAATTTCCCAAGGCACAAGATGTGCATAGCCACTAGTTGTTGTATCTGGCATAGCACCTCACCCAAGACGACACATGCCATGTCAGTGCGGTTGACATGTTCTTGAAGGTGGTGAGGTTGAGATAACTACGACCCCTGGTGAAGGTGTCGACGCTGAGCTGGTCTAACTAAATGCTTTTCTCCCAATCGAATGCCACGGACAAGGCAAGAAAAATGAATCAAGAATGTATTGAAAGGGAAACTTTCATGCCCCCAAGCCTACGGTGGTCTTCCAACCGTGCCGGCGAGGTGCGGCACCACCCCACACTTTCTTTTTAACAATACTAATGTGTGCGGACTACGCCTAATTCACAACTGATACGTAGTTTGTTTTTCGCAACCAAGTAAAATGCATTAAACCTTTATATCAATGAAGCCCATACTCATTCATTATCACAGCAATTATAAGAGACATCAATTACACGATATAAAGGGGAGGGGCAACTCCCGAACAGTCTGCCCAACAATATATTATATATCAGTTTTTCAAGAGTACAACATGCTAGTGTGCTTGGAAAACTCCAAGCCAACACTTAGCCAATTTTTACAACATGAGGCAACCTGCCTTTACATAAGAGAGTGTGCACACTTGCACCAAGAGTGGGTGCCCACACGGGTCACCAAGACACCCTTACATGGTCCTGCACAATCCGCCCGTTCAACCTCACTCACGGCCCTCTTACATCAACCAAAGTCCAAGTGATAATCTCTACACATGCACCAACTATGTGCATGAGTTATGCGCACTTACTGCGCCTTTCTCCAACTTGCTATGCGAAGATATGAGGATATGCGAGCTTGTTCGAATGTCCATTTGAGCGTTCAACCTCCATATGTTTATACGCCTTCAACCTTGAACGAGGGGTGGGTGAACGCCCCTTGGCCGACCCCCAAAACGCTTGCACGCAAGCCCCCAACGCTCGACATCCATCGTCGGCTTTCTCCATATGCGATTCGCTCCTCCAAGCCATATAAACCTGCCAAACACTTAGTCACATAAGTGTTTTCGCTCGGTCGCATTGTTGTTCCGTTCAACCGCAGCGCGCGCCCGTCGTGTGCGCCCGCCCACGCGCCATCCATGTACGCCTGCCCGCCGGTTCACCCGCGCGCCCTCGTGTGCGTTCACCCACGTGCTCTACCCGCGCACCCGGTTAACATCACACCCGCGCCCGTGTCATCAGCCCGGCTCGCCGTCGCATAACCGCCCAACGTGCGCCCATCATGCACGCGTGCTCGGTCACCCGGCGCCCTCCCAATGCCCAACCGTCTTGACTGCCTGAGGACCTTACATCCTCCTCCACCTGAAGTCATTGTCGTCCTCGACAACATCCCAACTCCAAGAATCAAACCATGATATCAACTCCTCCACATAAGGCAAACATCTCTGCAACATATGTAGGCTCATCTCCACCATGTCTCATCTAAGTGATCAACTGCCACCAAGATAGTCCATACCAAGGTATGTCATAAATGTCCATGATCATCGACCACCTGCCACGATATCTCCATGCTGCTCTCCACCATGGAAGGCTGATCCTCCCAACTCAAGCTACATGTCCACTGCAACAATGTGTCCTCCATCATGTGCATCAACTCCATCATGTGCAAAACTACCCATGATATGTCAACAAGTGTTAACACATCACAACCATGTGCCAACATCTCATCAAACTACCAAGTGCTCAAAGAGAACACTTCTCCATCAAGTGTCAAATCAAGTGTTTCAAGAGAGCACCTCATCATCAAGTCAAGTGCCTCAAGAGAACACGTCTCTCCATCATGTGTCCTATGTGTCCAGCTGCCATGATACTCCACCTGAATTCCACCATTCCTCTGCTCACTGACGTCCCCCATGCCTTGAGCTAGTTGGGTAGCTAGTCCAACCATCACACTCAAATCATGAGAGTGAAAATCCTCATGCCACAATCATTCGTTTCCCAAAACATCTGTCACATCCTGAACTCCATCAAGAATAGTCCATGCTCAGGTCCATGAAGTAATCTCCATCCATCTGCAACATGTCATGATGCTTGATGCCAAGCCATCCCTACACCATCAAACCTGCTCAACTGCTTGAGGGACTCACTGCCATGAGCAGCTAACAATGAGCCCCATCTTCTTGTTCCTCTAAGAAGATGTAGAGGGGTGAGAGCCTGAAGGCTCACCCTCACTAATCAATTCGATCCACCTATCAAGATCTTCAACTTCCAACCTTTGTAGGTAAGTGACTCGGTCCTCACCCGGCCTCATATATAATTCATCAACATCCTCATCCTCAATCACCTCTAGCCTTCTTGTCAAATCCAAGATACTATCTGAAAGTGATTTGATAACCAAGGATTGTTCGGTAAGCTTTGTCTCTGCCTTGGTCAAATGCTTACTCATGTCATCCAACTTCTCATCCCCCATCTGCATCACTGCTAACTCACGATCAAGCATAGTCACACCAAAGGTAGGCACACCTATGGGTACATCTTCCCTTCCATCGTAAATGTACAGCTTCTTCAAATGTGGTACCACCATCGCATCATATTGCTTCATAAACTCCATCCCTAGTACAGCCTCATAGTCATCAATCCTCACTATAGTGAAGTCCACCTTCCTGGTCCATTCACCAAGTGTAGTGTCCACCTGTTCAGCCACACCAAGTACTTCGTTCGGAGGAGAGTTCATCATATTCATATGTGCCTTGATAGGAACATATTTCATCCCAACCTTCCTTGCAGTATCTTCACCCATGAAGTTGTGAGAGGCCCCACTATCCACCATAGTGAGTATATCAGCACCTCCAACTTTCATTCGGACATACTTCAACTTGTTCCTCTCGGGATCCTTCCGAGAGATCACCTCTGTAGCAGCAGCAGCTCCAAGAATCTGCATCTTACCCACAGAATCACCTTCACCTTTCGCATTAGATTGTGCTATAACAGCCAACTTCGGTTTAGAGGGACAATTCTTCACCGTGTGTGAACGAGCACAAATCCAACACTTCAAGACCTTCTTTGCCTTCGAACCATCATCTGACTTCGAAGCTTCCTCCTTCTTCTTATCCTTTGGTTTATCGTACTTCTTCTTTCTATCATCAGAAGTCTCATCATAGTGTTCAACCAACCTGTCAACTGCAGCAAAGGCTTCTTCAAGTGTATGAATCCTTTGTCTCTTCACCTCATTGCGTGCCCAAGGCTTCAATCCAACAATCAAATTGAATACCTAGTCTCTTTCCGCCATATCAGGTAGCTTGAGGACCGCACTTGCAAACTCCCTTTGATAAGTTTGAAGGTTCTCGATTTGCTTTATAAACTTGATCTTCATCCTAGCTTCCCATGTTTCATCCTGAGGACTAAAATGGGCCTGCAAGGCTCCTTTCATGTCATCCCAAGAAGTGATGTTAGTAGCACTTCCATTAGCAACCTGATCCATCCTTCTTCTCCACCACATCTTGGCATATTTTGTGAGGAATTGAGCAGCAACCTTGACCTTAGTCTCATCATCGGATAGACTCAACCTTTCCAAGTATTGATCCATGTCCCACAAAAAGTTACCAAGAGTTTTTGCACTCCTTGTACCATCGAATGAATCCGGTTCCTTGACTTTCACATGAGGCACTCCTCCACCTGAGCCATGCCTCACGGCCTTCTTCAACACCGCTATTTCATCCTTGGCTTCGTCAAGAGCTTTCTTCAAGTCCATGATCTCCATTAGACCTTGGTCCCTTGAAGCTTCAATGTCCTTGACCCTCAATTCAAGTTGTGTACACATCAAATCAGTGTACTCATGCTGAGCTCGGAGTTCATCGAGTTCATCTTTCACCTTCAAGAATGCCTTTTATTCTTCTACAACAAGGTCAATCTTTGTTCCAAAATTATCTTCCAAGTACTCCAACCTTTCCACTACTTTCTGCATCAGCTCAAGAGTAGTGTCGACGGGACTACGACTAGACCCTGCATGAGATTCAGCCATTGCCAATAGCCTCTTCCTTCTTTGTAATCTAGTCTCGACCATGCATCGGCTTCACCTACAACCCAAGTCCTTGATGCCACACTTAAAGTGTTTCACCAACCTCTTTCCCTGCAAGAACCTGTTACCACGGCCACTTCTTCACAAGTGCACCCACACCTGCCTTCGTCACGAGCTCACCAAGCTCTGATACCAACTGTCACACCCCCAAGCCTACTGTGGTCTTCCACCCGTGCCAGCAAGGTGCGACACCACCCCACACTTTCTTTTTAACAATACTAATGTGTGCGGACTACGCCTAATTCAAAACCGATACTTAGTTTTTTTTTCGCAACCAAGTAAAATGCATTAAACCTTTATATCAATGAAGCCCATACTCATTCATTATCACAACAATTATAAGAGACATCAATTGCATGATATAAAGGGGAGGGGCAACTCCCGAACAGTCTACCCAATAATATATTATATATCAGTTTTTCAAGAGTACAACATGCTAGTGTGCTTGGAAAACTCCAAGCCAACACTTAGCCAATTTTTACAACATGAGGCAACCTTCCTTTACATAAGAGAGTGTGCACACTTGCACCAAGAGTGGGTGCCCACATGGGTCACCAAGACACCCTTACACGGTCCTGCACAATCTGCCCGTTCAACCTCACTCACGGCCCTCTTACATCAACCAAACTCCAAGTGATAATCTCTGCGCATGCACCAACTATGCGCATGAGTTATGCGCACTTACTGCGCCTTTCTCCCACTTTCTATGCGAAGATATGAGGATATGAGAGCTTGTTCGAATGTCCATTTGAGCTTTCAACCTCCATATGTTTATACGCCTTCAACCTTGAACGAGGGGTGGGTGAATGCCCCTTGGCCGACCCGCAAAACGCTTGCACGCAAGCCCCCAATGCTCGACATCCGTCATCGGCTTTATCCATATGCGAGTCGCTCCTCCACGCCATATAAACCTGCCAAACACTTAGTCGCATAAGTGTTTTCGCTCGGTCGCATTGCTGTTCCGTTCAACCGCAGCGCGCGCCCGTCGTGCGCGCCCGCCTACGCGCCCTCCGTGTACACCTGCCCGCCGATTCACCTGCGCGCCCTCGTGTGCGCTCACCCGCACGCTCTGCCCGCGCGCCCGGTTAACATCG
Organism: Pinus taeda; assembly: GCA_000404065.3. NCBI lineage: Eukaryota > Viridiplantae > Streptophyta > Pinopsida > Pinales > Pinaceae > Pinus > Pinus taeda. Next base: position 57,822 of record APFE030171675.1, read on the forward strand.
CACCCATGCTCGTGTCGTCTGCCAGGCTCGCCGTCACATAACCGCCCAACACACGCCCATCGTGCACGCGTGCTCGGTCGCCCGGCGCCCAACCGTCGCGACTACCCGAGGACCTTACAGAAACAGTCGAGATGCATGGGTGGGATCCTGATAAGAATATTAATTTAATTCTTTTGCTACAACTGACAACTTAGCTTCTAAGCAAAATTGAGAATCGGTTGGAAGGAAAAATTCGTCTTACAGATTTGGAAAGTGATTTTTTTTTTTTGAAAAAAACTATTGCCATAACCACGGTTGGCACTTATTGTTGCACCACTCGTGGAGGATATTGAGGTAATTGAATACCTAAATATCATCGAACCAACCTTGATGTCGAGATTTTTCTATATTTCATGTTTACTATTCGAAATGCGCGATTATCTCCTTTACTTTCTGAACTGAGAATGTCTTTCCACTGAGTAGATTGTAGATTTTCGATTTATTTTATTTATTTTTATCTAACTATACTCAGTTCCGCCATGAACTAATTACACTCTTTTCTTCATTCCCTTAAGGTGTAGGATTACTTCCATATTTTTACATCTCTCCTAGAGATTATGTTCCTCTTTCAGGCACAAACCTTTCATTCTAAATCCCCTTCGATTTTAAGTAGTCAATATATATTTATCTCTCACAAGATGTAGCATTTGAATGTAAACTTTAAGAGGCGTATTTTACCACTGCTTAATACTGAAGGTTTATTCAAGGGACAGGTAAGATTGATATTCCTTAATTCAATCTTTCATCTTAAGGCAGAGCGGATTAGTTTTCCGCTGATCATTTTGTTCCTTGTCTATTGTTTTAGAATGTATTGATTTAGCACCAGAATCTTGGGAACTTATGAAACCCGATTCTTTTCTTGAAAATTAAGGAAAGAGCCTTAGTATTCCTAGAAATCAACCATTAAAACCCTTATTGGTTAAGGACCACTCTTCTTTCAAGGTATAGAAACCACCGGCTTTCGGCAATCAGCTTTATGTGATTAATAATATCATAATATTTTTTTTATGGAGTGGATTAGAATGCCAGTGCTTCCACGTGCCCGTAATGAAAACCTCATGCACTAAACCCAATTCAGTTTTTATCTCAACAAGATTAATCAATTTATAAGGACAGTGTAAAAACCTCATTGAAATAATATGTTATACAAACCTTTATATATTATTGACTCTTCAATAACCTGGTTCATATTTGAATTCATTATTAATGAATCTAACTTTCTTAAATCATGTTCTATGTTTCAATATTTAACTTCTCCCTTTATAAATTTGGGTTATTTTCGAGCGAAACTTTACGGAGGTGGATGAGTCCATAGGCCTTAGTGTTTGAACCTACGCTCTGGTACCATTTGTAATGTACCTCCATGGCTTACCTGAAAATTTCGCTATTAGGCTCCACTAACTTAAAAACTTGGTCTGTATTATAGTTAGAATTTGACCATATTTGCTAGTACATTAATTTTATTTATTATATGAACACTATCATTCAGGCAATCATACCAATTTTAAATAAAGTTAAACAACCCCAAACGTGGGTCATTGATGTGGTCTTTTGATTTCCTCAATAAATCTTATATATTGGATCAATATTAAGCATACTAGACTTCCATTCATAACTTGGATAAGTTGCGGGTATGATTCCCATACTTTATTATCATGTGAATGGTTAATATTTCGGTAAAAAATCTCTACTACTCTTAAGAATGGAATTACATTGAGAGTATTAAACCATACTAATACTCTTAGGCATACTCTATAACAAGATCTCTTCAACATAATCAATGGAATAACCCTTACGCATAACGGGATTAGTCATTCTAACTTGTCAGTACTTTGATAACTTCATAGAAGCATGAACATAGATATACCGCAATTGTTATTGTCTAATTCCTATATGCACTAGAGTTTTCACTTGATGTTAGATATAACAACTCTATTAACTCTATTAAATAACCATTTCAGAGTAATGACTTCAAGGAGACATTACAGAAATCATTAATATCAACACACTATAATTATCATTGTCCAACTCCTTAAGCATGGTCAAAGGAATACTAATATGCACATCAAGCCCATAATAGATGTAATAATTTCATAAGAAAACATTAACACAGACAATATATTTATGAATGATTATCACATGCCCATTTCTACCATGAATCATTATATCTGAGCTAATTGATTTTAATCTCATATCAAGTGAAGACATAACATGAAACACATACCATGCAATTAAATCTCATCCGAATACATGGAAATACCATTAATATCCATGCACATGTAATTCATTCAAATATTCTCAAAACTAAGAAAACTACTCATAAGAAAATTTGAATAGTAACAGAGAGGGAGAGTAAGAATCCACATACAACCATTCCATGCAAATGACACCAACTAGATCTCACTTGGAGGGAGGAGCCCCACCACCCAACCATGAATCACCTCTGATTCCCCCTGAGCCGAAGATCTTGCCAAGGATCAACTATCTTCAGTTGATCGATAAACTGGGTATTTAATACCTTCTTTCATGATTTAGTTACCATTAGTGATGTCTTGCTTTATGGATTTTTAAATTTGCCTAGGTCTTATCTGGGAAAGCTCGTATTTATTTCCCACAATGCTTTTCCACATAAAATCTTTCCTTTATCTCACACAAAGCTTTTATGTCTGATGGATCTTTATCTCCCATCCATATGATGGATATCCAATCCATCCAAGCTGATCTAGAATCACATCTAGAAGCTTATCATGAAAGATTCATCTCTATCCCATCCCTCATGGGATTTGGCAAGCATCTCCTCTCTCTTGGTGCTCCACCCTCTGAGTGATTTATTTTATCAATTTATTTAATAACACATTTGCTTTTCATATTACATATCACCCAGCTTTCCTCAGCTTAGGTTTAGAATAGTTTAACCCACAAAGGAGGGTATCAAACCTATCTTTCCTCAGCTTAGGTTTACAAACATTTAATACACAAGGGAGGATATCACACCTAGCTTTAACTTAGTAGGTAATAATGTAGTGTGCAAGGGATGGGTGTTACACTTCAATTTCCCTTTCTGTAACCAAGAGAACAATGTTGTGTGCCGCATGTGAGTATATTCCCTTTTTTTCACATTCAAAACCTAAACCTACACAAAGTAGGTTTTGGACATTAGCAATTAATACAATGGCTAATATAATTACTTTTTCTGGGTTTTCATTGATTAACCAGAATGATTGTAGTGGTTTTCCAAATGGATAAAAAAATCAATTAATATTTGAAGATGCGAAAATGTTACCCTTCGTATCTACCCTTTAAAACTGTTGAATTAGGAAGCCCAATTAGACTTAATTTTCTCTTGTATATTTTTGTTGGGAAGTTTAAAAATGAAGAAGTCGATTCTCTATCTCAAATGAATTTTTTATTTTTTATGATTTAATGACAAAAATGTGTGGCCCATGGTTTCAGCTCTCTTAGGAGGTTTTCCTTTCTAAAAATTTACATATTGTGTAGATTTCTATAAATTGAACTTCAGACTACATAAGGGGAGTTTTAACTCATAAAGATCAATGGATCACCCAAACCTAAATTTGTTGGCGCATGATATGTGCATTAAATAATACTATGACAATACATAGTGATAAATGTTGGATTGATGGTAATTGAAAGCACTGAGCAAGCCCATTAATGTGTACATTTCTTGAGCCATATATTTTATTGTTTGGGTTGTGATATGCCTTTTTCTGTAGTAGTGTAGTTAGATAAGCTGATTAGAGATATTTATAGAGGTTCTAATTATTGAACAAAGGTTGGCCATGTTGAATTGGCAAAGGATTTTCGTACTCAATAGAGTAATGAATACTCTATGGATGTCTCAATAATTTGAATGTCAAAATTTGTTTGCATGTACTTTGAATGGATTGATGAATGCGAGCATATAAATAATTCTTAATAAAATATATACATCTACATATTGCATATCTCTTGAACAATCTACTCGATCCTATGTTTTGCAACAGCTATTGCTGATATGAAAATTATTGTAACTAATTATGAATAAAATGGATACATCTGCATATTCCATATCTCTTGAAAAATCTACTTGATCCTATTTTTTGGAGGAGCTATTGTAGACACGAAAATTGTTGTAACCAACAATTTCCCATACATAGTCTGGGTGACCAACAAGAATCCAAAGAGAGGTGAATAGCTTGATAGTGGTCAGCCATGGAATTTAACTCTTCCCAAGCTGCAACAAATTGGGAGGATCTGGGGACAAATGGGTTGTAAATTTGATAAATAGTGAGTGGGATATTGCACCATGGGTCACTGCCAGGGGAAGCTATAGTGCCAAGTCCAGGGTGCCACCCCGACCACATTGACCAAGTACCAGGTCTACGGGTATTCCTATTCGGATTACTACCATGTCTCCATCATTGATGGATTTAATGTGTCCATATCCATCAATCCATTGACTCCCAACACAATTTCTGAATGTATTATTGTGTCCTGCAAATTAGACATAAACACTATTTGCAAGCCAGAGTTAAAGGTGCAAGGAGGTTGCAAGAGTGGGTGCATGACTTTTCCTACTAATGATCACTACTGATTCATTAACAATTATTCTCATTAGTGCTCTCCCAGTACTCACTACCAGTTTTTCAAGGCCTAATGCCTCGATTACATTGAAGAATCCAATGAAATACATATGCATATTGTGTATATCTTGAACATATTTTTTTGATATATGGATGTTCCTTTCATGAGTTTCTATCTGAATCAGAGAGAATTTGTAGTTTGGATGTGCATTCCTTAGGGATAATGTAGTTAGTATTTTGAACAAATTCACAATATCCTAATTTGGCTTTCCATGATAATGTTTTAGAAATAACTGTGATGTCCGGTCACATAGGATTAGCTGGGTATATAACAATAACATTGGTTGTTAGTTTAAACTATACTTGAAATATAGATGTGCCCCTATATTTGTAGGCCAAATCTCTTGTGGTTGAGGTAGTTATTTACTTTTATTTATTTTTGTCTTACCTTGATCTAATTAAGTCTTAGGATATTGAATTTTACATGATTTGTTATTTTCAAATGTCTGGGCACGAGAGATTATGATTTGTGTATTTTCACATGAAATTAGCTATGGTTGAAGTATTTAATTTTGGTCTTGTTTTGTTTTCCATTTGTGTTTAATAAGTAATGGGATATTGAATTTTACAAGGTTTGTCATTTTGAAATGTCTTGGAATGAGATATTGTTCAGTTTTACTTTAATTACTTGAGTGTTTTCCCTTAGAAAATTGTAATATTCTTTTTATGACATTGTTTTATGGATACTACTATTGTTTCAAGTTGATACCATTAGATTCTATGAATTTTATTTTCCCCTAATGTATATATGCAAAACAGTGAAACGTGAAATAACCTTTTGATTCTTTAAAGAGAATGCAAGGGTAACCTACTCATTTCATATGAATAAATTTTATGTATGTTTATGCAAGGGTTATGTTACCAGCTTATGCAATTATCTCATACAACAACCAAGATGGATAAAAGAATGTGTCATCAATTCTTTCGATGTCCTTTGAACTATATATATATATATATAAAGATACATCCTTATTTCTTGTCAATGGAGATTGCTTTTTAAGGAATAAACCGTAAGAGGGGAAATTTTGACCCCATGGAATTTATTAGTAATAACATATCTATGTGATATGAAATTATCGTGAATATAATGTTTGTTGTAATATTTGTGGTTTATAAAGATAGAATAGGAAAACTAGACTGCACTTTTCAAAATGTTGTACCAACCAATGACTAACCAAAATTGTTAACAAATATTTAAACAGCATGCAAGCTCGAGTATCTATTCTAGCTTCCAAGTTAGTGGCCTTATAGTCATTAGAACTATTTGGTTTTGGTGGATTAGATAACATTGATTATTGTATGTAGTGCAGAAAGCATCATCATTTGTTGCATGAGATTTCTTTTGAGAGATATAAATAAAGACGCTTTAGTTTTTTCAAGATAGGATATATTAAGGTAAAGTAATTCTTAATTTCATTAATAACCATATAAATGAAAAATATTCTTAAATCCACATTAGTTTTATTTATATAAAGATACCATAAGATAAACTAATTTTATTAATAATGCCCATTAATGAAAAAAAGGTAGGTCATGTACAATGGTCAGTGGGATTTAAATGTAAAACCAATGAAAACATATTGGGGAAGTGCCAATATTACCCCTTACAGATTAAAAATGCCAACATGTAATGTAGTAAAAGTAATATTTAAAAGAGAAACAAATGCACATAATTAAATATAGACACATAAGTAGGAGGGATAAGGAGCACCTAACACCACCTCAATCATTGTGAAGGTGCAATTGCATTTTTTGATAATGTAATCATGGGAGTTCCTGGGATGGAGAGGACTTTGCTTGGTGATTGTAGGTGGAAACCAAGAGATTTACATAAGAAAGCTTCTCGGATTTTTTTTTCAATGAAACGATTATGGGACTTCCCATTAGAACTCATTTATATGATTTTTTTCACAATTTTCACCGACTACAACATGTCTCTGGATATTTGAACCCGACACCGATAGAAATACAGTATGTGCCTCTACCAGTTGAGCTCAATCCTTTGACAAGCAATCTTGTTCAATTCACTCTAGTTCTCCTCATAGATATAGATAAGTAACCTTCTTAAATTCACACCTTGTTTACCAAGGGGAAAAATTACAGAAATTTGATTAAAGTTAAAGGTCCATCCAATGAAACCCATGGGGAGTAGAATAGAAAGTGATGGGGGTATTATTAAGGCACTCCTTGATGTGAAGGTCACCATTTCAAAATAATGAGGGAAAAAATCCAACCATGTTAAGGGTTGGTGTGGCCCAGGTCGGGTGCTATCTTTGGGTATTTTGCAGCTTAGATGCCCATGGATCATTGTTTCTCAAGCCAAAGGTTAAGTGTGCAGTGATCTCATGACTCACACAACTCAAAAACAAAAAATAATGTCCATCCCATGAAAATAATCATTCTTTTAGATACTTTCATTCAGCCATACATATATATTGGTAAAAGAAAGTGGTAATTATATTAACAAATATATTATAGAGTATACAAAGTGGAAAAAAACAATTGTAGATATGCAAGTCAAAAGTGTATAAAATGGCAATAGATTCTACATTAAAAAAAAAAAAAAAATCCTCTTGGTTATGACCTTAAAAAAGCTTATCGAGTAAAAGGGCCTATAATATTGTTTGAACCAGATAATATAACAAGTTGGTTAGTTAGATTACCCACATATAAAGGTCTTGTGAACCTAACAAAAACAACCAAGAAAGGAAATAACACTTCAAAATGTAGACTAGAATAAGTGATATCTAATGTATTTTGGGGAGGTCTTGCTCCTATCTTTACTTTTTTTGGTTCTATGTCATTAGGGAACAAAAAAGTTAAATTGTATTAACTAAAATCAAATTCATTCTCAATTGTATGATCCATATTCATGAATCTTACACCATGTGAGCAATTTATGTCCGCTAGAAATATAGACACATGCATCTTCTCCATCGTATAACTATTCTTTGAATTTTCACGTAATAAAGTAAAGACAGAGGTTCCAATTATAAAATGTCACCCAATAGCAACAACATTAAAATTATTATTTCACTCAAATTGTAACCTATCACATATGTCTTCATCTATGATCTTCTTCCATATGCTATTCACTTACGAAATTTCCTTTGCAACATTTGGTACAATTCTCTAGAACCTAGAAGTAGTATGCACTCCCATGCTCACTAGACTCTCTGAAATCAACCCAAATTCCCCTCCATGTAATACCTTGAAAGGTTGTTCCGAAACTCAGAGAACAAAGAAAAAATGGTTAATAGAAATACCCAATATTTTTGGATCATTGATCATGAAATCTAATGAAGTGTTCTTCATGACAAAAATGCAACTTTCCACCACAATTATTAGACATCCAATGGCTAAATCAAGGGATCCGAGCTTTAGGAGATAGGAACAAGTAATTGCTATAGTATTATCACGAGTATAGACAATGAAAGGGAAAAAACCAACATGGATTATCTTGCCTACAATAATAGACCTAGCCTCTACATAGACATGCTCTCCCAAAGTTTCAACTCTCAAATGGTTTATATTGAGTTCTAGACCTACAATTCTCTAGAACCCAGAAGCAGTGTGCACCCCCATGCTCGCTAGACTCTTTGAAATCAATGCAAATACCCCTCCATGTAAAACCTTGAAAGGTTGTTCCAAATTTAGAGAACAAAGCAAAAATGGTTAATAGAAATACCTAATATTTATGGATCATTGGTCATGAAATCAAATGAAGTGTTCTTCACAGCCACAATGCAACTTTCCACCACAATTATCATAAATCCAATGGTTAAATCCAGTGATCTAAGATTCAGGCACACTGGATTCTATTAACAATGCCACTAGTAAGTATCAGGTTGGTGGTATGATTTTGAGTAACCAACAATACAATGAAATTGGGGATAAGTCAGCTATTAGCTCAATATCTACTCTTATAGTCATTGCTACTTTGCAATTGTACCCATGCTTGTAGAGGAGGAAGTCAAGCATATGAGGGGAAATTATTCCATTAAAATCACTTGAGACCACATCAAGAATGGAACATAGGTGGGAAAACTCTATCAGTCTCACCATCAACTATTTGTTCCACACACAATTTGCATTCTTTGTTATGATATAACACTATTCAAAATAATGACATAATGGAAACCATTTGAAAATTTCGAATACAAATCTGTGTGAAGTAATGGAGGCTATCTGAAAATTCCTACCTCTTAGTTAATCCAACAAGCAACATCAAAATTACTCAGATTCCTCTTATAGGTTCTATCATGAGGAAAGATTGAATGAAACATGACAAAATTCAAGGCTTCTATTTGCTACCCATTGAAAGGGCACATGAATTTATTAGCATATTGTTTTTTGTTAATATGTGAGTGGGTTTGATTGAGTAATTAAACTACAACAGGATTTAAGTAGCCTATAGAGTTAGCCCCAAAGGTGAAAAAGATGTCAAAATAGGTTTGTATGTAACAATAACTCGCTAAGTAAACACTAATATTTTTATGCCCATGTTGTGCAATAGAATTAGTGGATATCATTAGATGGATGAGTTCATCATCCTATAACACCGATGGTTACTATTGCTCACTTGGAAGAGGATAAACTCGCTCAAACAAATAACACAAAATGACAAAAATTCTAGAAAAAATCATTGTTCTACATAAACTGGCCTCGTAAACATGTCGAGAAGAGACAAGGACCTCTAGACAAATCTATGACAAGCCAATTTCATGCTTGATGTAAAATAAAATTTGATTATGTTCATAATTGTTTTTCTAAACAGTATTACCATATTTTGTTTCTTTTCAAAAAAAACATCAAATTGTCATTTCCTCGCTAGAAGATCAAGATTTGGATTAAACATTAGTTGAAGTTGGAGAGTCCATTATTTAAATAACATATTCATTATTCCACAACATAGAAGCACAACTCTCTCAAGATTTTCCATATTATTTTTAACTGTAAAAATAATGAATTGTTGTTAAACATTGCTTTGGTTGATAAAAATGTTGCACATCAAATATGTAACACCCTCCTCCCACATCTACCCAAGCAACCGACTAGCCAGGGTAAACATGCTATGAGAGGCCACTATGATATGATTTAGCCTCCAAAGTCACGTTAAGGAAGTATAACTGACATAAACACACCATACATACATTCAACATCAGCCTTAGGACCCTCAAGAACCAACCCAACACTTCAGGCAGCTTTCCCTTGGGTCCCATTAAACTCTTGGACAACTTGAACTTTGGACACTCTCATGCTATGAGTATGCCAGCATCTAGGGACATCTGGGCGCTCTCACAGGCCTGTAAGCTAGTGCCAAGGGACTCTTTTGCTCATTTATGTGTCAACGTCCCCGAGAATTAAGCCACATTTTTAAGCCCAGAGCTCAGGTCACTGCCCAGAATTGCATGATACCTCCATAACAATAAATTAACAAGGAAATGACAATATAAATTCAATCACTTGAATGAGACCTTGACTAGACCCCTAATAGCCATGCCAGGCATTTCATCAAATATATCACGAATAAAATCTATAGGTGTAAACAACATATTTGAGCATAGGGATCTTGTGCTTAGCTAGGAATCACTAAGAAATATTGGTGCCTCAACACATCAACTTCCATTTCATCCATTAGATCATAGGTGCATTGATCATTCATTTACAAGTAAAAACATGACGAGATCCATATATAGATATTGTCATAAAACATATAAATAACCTCATATTGATTATTCAAAATCCAAACCGGGGATGGGACTTCCACATTCCACTCGACTATAGAATGGTTGAGTCAAGTCTCTCTTCCCCAATTCACCCCCGTGCCATATTCCAAGCATGAATGTGGAATATGTTAGAACACATCAATCAAAACTCATCCAAGACTTCCAGAGGTCATCCACCTCAACCCATCAAATAGTGATTCCACCTCATGGTCAGACAACACAAAATCATCATCAGATTGGTCTCTATCCCAACCATCTAGGGCTCTAGAGAATTTGTTCCAACCAAGGCTCCAGGACTAGTAACTCAACCCGTAGTTGTTGCTGGACTCCAAAGTGTTTGTCCAACCAAGGCTCCAAGACTAGTAACTCAACCCACCAAGGGTTCCAGAGTGTTTGTCCAACCAAGGCTATGGGACTAGTAACTCAACCCAAGTTGTTACAGGGCTCCAAAGCATTTTTCCAACAAAGGCTCTAGGAACTAGTAACTCAACCCAAGCTAAGGAAACATGATAACCAACCAAAAAAAAACAAGGAAATAAACCCACAATCTCCATGGCTATCCAGGAAATGGCAAGGCTAACAAAATCCACTATCAATCCAGGAAATCCTCCATGCCAGTGATAGATAATGGCCAATAATCCACATGCATATGCCATGCATGCTAGAACTAGTGAGGAAAACATACATGCAACTTGGTACCACAAGAAAATCACGTTGTAGTTTCTAATCCTGATGTCCTCTTGTGCTTTCCTTCTCTTCCTTTGCCATCTTTCTCCAAGAATCCAAGTATGCCACACTCTCCAAGAGTGTTTGAAGAAAATTCTAAGTCTCGAAGAGTATGATAGAGAGAGAGAATAATGAGAGAGCTCTAAAATTGGACTAACAAAAAGGTTACCAGCTGATCCTCAAAATCCTTTTTATGAATGAGACCTCTATTTTCTTTGTTTTCCATTATTTTCCTTCATTTTCCCCTTCACATGCAACATGTGACCTTTCACCTTATTTTTCTCCTAATTTCCATTATTTTTATAAATAAATGTGCTAAAAATGCCATTTTTCCTTTCCAAATCCTTAGCCATTATCTTTGCTAATTTCCTTAGCCATAAACAACCAAATGAACACCCCCAAGGATGTCTTGCCCAACATTCAGCTTGGAATAAGTGTCCCATCAACCATGGTTATTATTTGTCCTTTATTAACTTTTATTACATGGAATTTTCACCAAGGTTGTTACAATATAAAAAATGGTAGGTTGCATCTTATAATGGTATTCATGGATTGAACATGTGACTGAAAATCTAACTCTAAACTCTAAACTTTGTCAATTAAATCTAGCTTAGGTGGTTAGGAGACATAATTGTGATCCCAAGTTCAAGTTTGCTAAGTTGACATGTTTAACCTCTAAAATATAGTCAATATGTTGTGTCATTAAGTGAATTTAATCTATATACTATTCATATTGACCTTAGGCTATAAAAAACCAATTTATTCCATCCAAAAGTAATTATCCAAATCTAAAAAATATTCTTTTTAAATAAAATCATATTTACTTAATTTATATAATTCAATTTAAATGGAAAAATAAACTTATATTTCTTCCATCTATGTTACTTCTTTCGATATCATTGCAGTTACGCATAGTTTCCGTTCCAAATGTGGTGCAATTGCAATTTACAACAACAAGGAATACAATGAAGGTTGTCCTCAGAAACGTCACTCACAAAAAAGTGAAGGGTCATGAAGAGAATGGTTTTCTTGCTTTAGAGTTTTTTAGTGTTTTTTTAATTAACAATGATATAATCCAATAATTGAATCCCGTTCTTAATCTAGATACAATTGAAGATTGATAGTGGAATCAAAAATATATCTTGAATAACAAATTTGTTTTAAAAGTGTAAACGCTCAAAGAAAAGTTTGCACGCTCAAGAAATAATCTATCTTTCTCGAGAGAGAAGTACATATCTCCTTGCACTTTAGCAACATACCAATAATGGTTTAATCTATATATTATTATATTATACCATGAAAATTATAATAGAGAGAGAGGAGAGAGAGGAGAGATGAGAGAGAGAGAGAGAGAAGTACACATCTCCCTTCACTAATAGCAACATATACCTAAAAAAATGCTTCAAATTCTTGTGGTGAGGATTGTGTATGCTTCTCATTATTTAAATTATATTTTATAATGCATAAATAAATTCAATGCCTTGAAAATCCCTTTGTGCACTCACATTGTGTAGACTACACAACTAAAACTTAGAATAATTACACATACATTTTTGTATTCTTTTACTTTGTCTAATTACTTTATATAGTATATACATAATTGATATTGAATTATTTTATTCAACATGAAGATTGAAATATTTCATTGAAGATAGACATTAAAATATTTTATTTAAGATTTATAAATGAGTATTTTATTAATAATAATTTTTTAAATATTACACATAAATTTATACTTTATATGATTGAATGAATTGTACTATTTTTTATTAGAGAATTTATTTTTTAAAACTTTTAATTATCTCTATTATTTTTTAGACATTGAAATATTTATATTGAATGTGTTTGTTTAATTAATGATTTTTTAAATATATTGGCATATGCAACTTTATATTGTAAATAATTAGTATGAATGAAAACACATATTTAATTGGAATATAATGTGTGTGTGTTGTGTGTGTGGGTGTGTGTGTGTGTGGTGGTGTGTCGTCGTGATGTGTGAAGTAAAGGTAGTATATAACATGTTTTCTTAAAATTTGAAAATATAAAAGTATAAGTTTTTAATTTTTATTTAAATTTTTTTAAATGTTAATTAATATGGATATTGAAATATTATGTATAATGAGAGCTATATTTTTATTTTATTTTAAAATAATATATTAATTTTATTTTAATTTTTTTGAAATAAAGAATCCCATTAACAGCGTTGGAGATTGATAAAATTGCTAGAATACACTTGTTGATATTTTTTGAAACAACCTACATTTTAGACAACCAATGTGAGTCCATCCATCCTCAGAGTTGTTTTTTCAGTAAGAAAAAAAATTGTTTTTATCTACGAGATAAAAAACAGTACATATATCCAACATTTTTACAATGCATATGCATTTGCTCCAACATCTTGTTCTGTCTTATATATGTCCATTCATTTGTGACAAAATGTGCCTAGACATTCTAATATAACATCATATATGAATAAAAGTGTACATCAGAGTAGATCAAAACATTATATCCTACACATTTTTAAATGTCCAACTTATATCCAAACATATTAAGTCCATCATATCACCTAATAATATAAAACCATGCATATTCAACAGTAAAATCTTAGCCACAAAACAACATACTGGGAGAACTAAAAAAAATGTCAGTCTTGCAATTGGAAAGATCCCATCCAAGAGGGGACGTTATCCTGGGAGTGGAAGGATCCCAGTGTCCAGTGTGTTTCCACCCATTTTTATCTCAATATGCATCCTATCCAGTGCATCCAGTAGACCCTTCTTTGACATGTTGTCCACATTCTAATTGAATTCCCTTCCAATGTGTTGAATAGTTGAGTTCCTGAAAGATCCCCAAATGACCTCAATTTGTCTGAGCCATCCATGAAGTTGTGGTTGATTTCTTTTATTGCTACCCCATACATGGTCTATGATAGTATGTGAATCTCCATACATGTGGATGGTGGGAATGTTCAGATAAGAAGTGAACTAAAGAAGTCCCCATAATGCAATAGCCTATGCCTTCATATTTGTGCCTCTATCAACACCCAAGTGGACCCAATGTTCTTGTTCCCTAGATATAATGATCCAAAAACCACACCCACATGTGCCCCTTAGTGTCGCACCATCAAAGAACCTTGCTAGGTTGTCATTCTTGGGGCCTGTGTTCCTACAAATCGACTTCTTAGGTCCACTGTTGTTGGCATCTGCAGAAGTATACCATCCAATTATGCGGTCTACCACATGTGTTTTATTTTCCATATACTTCTCAAAGATGTTATTATTACGCCATCTCCATATTTCCCATAAAATGTTAATAGGATGTTCCTCCATTGGGAGGTTTGTTTACTCCACCAGCACAAATAGTCAATGATGTTATCATATTGATTAAGTGGAAAACCAATGTTCCCAACAATATTGCTGCAGATCTGTATAGTAACGGGGCATTTCAGAAATATATGAACATTTTCTTTCGTCGTGTTCCTACATAATGCACATACTCTATGCCCCTTCCAGATCCTCTTTTGTAGGTTTTCTCAAGTCAAGTTCTTGTTTTTCCAAAAAAATAAAATGATCTTAATAGGAATTATATATTTCCAAAACTTATAAAACCATCATACCTCTAAGTTGTGTACTTCATAGTAGCATAATGTATTATAAACGTTCATCACCACTATGCCTCCTTCCTTCATTTCTCCAAGTGAAGCAATCTGATCATCACCAGCCTCTCAACTGACACCAATCAATTTCATTTCGGACTTGATCTTCTCCCATTCTCGTGCCATCAGACCCTCTAGGCCCATCTCCCTTGATCTCTTCCCGATAGGTATATTACCATGTCATTGCTTAATGGCTTGATTCCAATATAAAATGCCCTTATTGTTGATGCACTGGATGAGCCCTTCCAATGGACATAAATCCCGTCCCATTCCCAAAATTTGGTGTTGGCCAGTTAGTATCTTATGCCCAGATCCAAAGATCCAATATAAGTTTTGCATAAAACTTTGCCTGATTTTATTTAAGTTGAGCCATATGGTCGACCCTGAAATAGTCCCAATGAGCTCCCTACGCATCTATATAGTAAAATATTTGTCTTTGAGGTATTTATGTTTGATAATACTTACCCATATGCCCTCCCCAAATATACCTCTCCACAATGCCGAAACTCCTCAAATCCAAGATCCCCCAAACACCTAGTCTTTTTGGTAATGTAATGGATGCCAAACTAGTCAGATGGTATTTTTATGCGGTGGTCGATCTAAACCAATTATATTTTTCCATAATCCTACTAAGTTTCATGATAATGGTGCTCAGGAGGCAGTATACATGGGACCAAAACAATCCCAGTTGTGTGATCACCAATTGAGTGAGAGTAATGTACCCACCTAGTGATAGGCATATGTACTCCCACCCAGAGATATTTTTGTAGTAAGAATCCACTAACCACATCCAGTCATTTATCCTGTATTTATTGGGTTTGATATGAAATCCCAAGTATTTCATGCCCCCCACCAAATCATCAACCTCCACCCCAAATAATATTTGGATGTATGCAATGTCCTCCAGATCACTATTACCATATAAATTGATAGTCTTTTGTACATTCATTTATAGTCCCATGGCATTCCCAAATTTGGTGAAGATGTGGAATAAAGACAACCATGCAATCATATTGATCATACCCATTATCAGCACATTGTCCACGAAAAAACTATCAGAAATTGTTATATTTTAGCCCAGAACCAGAGCATTGAAACCACCCTCTACCATAGCTTTATTAATATGAAAACTGAGTCCATCCATTACCAAAATGAATAATAATGGTGAGAGGGAACATCCTTGTCTAAGCCCTTGGCCCGCCCAAAAAAACAAGTGGGATATCCCTTTATAATAACAACATATCTAACATTAGTGATGCACGCCATGATCCATTATGTATTCCTGTCCTGTAGGAAAAATTTTTGTAAAACCATCCTCAGATGTCCCCAATCTAAGAAATCATATGCCTTTTGTAAGTCCACATTCATAACTGCAGAATTTAGTTTTTTCATGTGGAGCATATGAATGCATTCTTGAGGACTGGCCACAACATTGTGTATCTTTCTATTATGTAGGAAGCCAAATTGTTCGGGTGATATATATTTTGATAGGGTGTGCTTAATCCTGCCCGCAATAGTCTTGGATATAATCTTATATATAAGATCACATAGCGAGATAGGCTGATTTCTTCCACCATTTCCAGCAGGCCTCACTTAAAAATGTCAAAAAAATGTATAAATAGTTCAACAGTCCATCCATCTGGTCTCGGGAATTTGTCTCTTTTAGAAGATTTGAGAACCTCTAATATTTCCTCCCTCATGACTTCCTTGTATAGAGTCGCATTTGCATCATCATCAAACATGGTGGGGTATACATCCACCCCCTAAATTTGGTCCTCGGCACAGTCCACAACTCTGCATCTATACGCCTTTTCAAAATGCTTGACAACCTCTTTACTAATATCCTGTTGAGATTGTATCTGGTTCTCCTCTGTGTCAATTATCTCCCATGTGGAATTTATCTTCCTTCTGTGATTGGCATATTTGTGGAAAAATTTTGTATTTCTATCACCCTCTTGGATCCATATGGCCCTACTCTTAAGGTACCATGTTGCCTCTGGAATTTGTAGAATATGTTTTCTTTTATGTTCCGGTGAGTATATTGTTGCCCGTAGTGACACTGAGCGATTGTGTTGTTGCAATTGTAGACTCAGTATATCCAATTCAACAGATATATCTTTTAGTTCTTTTTCATTTGGGATTTCTTCCTCCAATCCCATTCTTTTACAACCATCTTTAAGGCCCATAGTTCTCCCAGAACATTCACCATAGGGGAGATGTCCCGTGCCTTGGCCGTTTTCCAGACATCCTACACTAGAGTGTCAAATTTAGGGTCCTCCGGCCACACCCAATTAAATTTGAACGACAATCCATGTCTAAGGTCTCCCCACCTCCATTGGAGAATAATGGGTCTGCGGTTAGAAATAAAGTTATTTATGATGCCCGACTAGATGGACCCGAGCCTCTCTACCATTTGTTTGTGTAGAAGAAATCTATCCATCCCTTTTGCAATATATCCATCTTCATTCCTTCCATTATCCCAGGTAGGTGCAATCCTAGAGGGGCATCTATCCACAAAATTGAAGTCAAAAATGATGTGTTTTATTTGTTCTGCAATGGCGTCTACTTTCTGGGACAACCCCCCCCCCCCAAAAAAAAAAAACCACATCCATCAAAATAATGCAGTTCAGATCCCCATTCATAATAAGGGATTCCAGTACCAAAACCTCTGATGAAACCAATTTTTCCTAGAATGTGTTCCTGTCTCTATACGGGGCATATATATATTCAAAGTATGTACACGTCTTGGGAGCCCTCTAATTTTTCCAATTAGTAATATGCCTCCAAAACAAGAAAAAACCTTCATATAAACCCATCTCGGGTCCAACATAGTGACAAGACCCCCCGAGAGGCTTGCAACATTTGTCGCTGCGATATGCCAATCAAGGAGCATCTTCCTGAAATATATAATCACCTATTGTGTCGAGTGCATAATTTCTTGGATAAGGATGATGTAGGGACGAGTCGAGAGGAAGATTTCTTTGAGGGCCAAAATTTTTGGAGCAAACCCCAGACCCCAAATTTCATAGATAGAATGAAAATCATTACAGCTCAGGAGCAGCCACATTTTCTCTAAGGGCCCAATGGGTGATGAATGATGCAATGGGGACATCAACCAATGCATGTGTATTGGACAGATTGAAAGAAGGGGGCCTCGGTCGTCCTCTGAAGTGACGACTATCCCGACTATGTTTTCGATAGACTGTGATGTTGCTCACCGAGGTGGCACTAATGTGGGGTGATGAAGAACAAAATGGTTTATGAATAGTGAGTGTACGAAGATCCAGGGTCTTCTTATTGAGTAAGAAGTCAATGCCGTTGCCCACTGAGTGTGTAGGGGATAAGACAAGCAAAGTAGGCGTAATAGGTCAAGTCTGAGTCACCGAGGATAGTTGTGATATGAGGGGGAAGGTGCAAGGATATATGTGATGTGTGTTGGGGATATGGCATCATATGTTGTCACAGGGGAAGGAGTTAACCCCATATTTGGCGGGTCAGCACAGGGTTTATTGGAGATCTTTTATGATGGGGACAGAGAAGTTCATCGGCAATAGGTGAGCCAAAACCACTGGATGTCTAGGGAGATGAAGGAACCACAATAGGGGTAGAATAATCACATTTATCATAATTTAATTCAGAGGATGGGAATGGCATAAAAAGAGGAGGGGCACCTGAACAATGGTGTGTATTGCCTGCATACCTAGTCGCATCTTGGCTAGCCATAGAATTAGCAGCCCATCCGCCAACCTTATCCTTTGTCCCATGTATTATTTGCCTATGCACCATACAATGTCCACCCATCCAGCGTGGACACTGAGCCATCCTCGGGATTGTTACAATACCAAATGAGGAGTTGTCAACTTGTTGATAATTTTTTTAAAGAACCTACGTTTCAGACTACCAATGCAAATCCATCCATCCTCAGGGTTGTTACAATATCGAATGAGGAGTTGTCAATGAATCATATGAGCATTCTTTAATAGTTATTATCAAGACATATTGGCACAAGTTCGCTGGCCAAAAATATTATGAGTTTTTTTCAAAATTAGTTTCTATATCTTAACATATTTTTATGTGGATTATTTAATTTTGAATTTTTTTAGTTGAAATTTAGTTAAATAATTTTTAGTGAAATTGTAAATTTTGCTATTTAAAATTGGTTTTTAAATATATAAATAGATTGGGTGCTTTCAAAAATTATTGGAACACCTTAATTTTGTAGAATGCGCCCATCAAACTGTTAATTCCAATACATTCTGGCTAAAATAACGTTAATTATTGGTCTTAGCATTTTCTAATGCACTTTTATTCAATTCGCTTCGATCTTTCTTTAATTTAGAAATATATTACATCCACAGGTGCCCTACTCTAATGTCATTTACCAAACATAATCATTCTATTTACAGGAGCCCTCTTTTGTTACTACATTTTATCACAAAATAATTCCTCTTACGCATCACCATTCATCCATCACCATCACCATCGCATGGGTATAATGCCTATATTTTTTTAATCATGCTTATATGAGTATAATGCCTATAATTTTTTAATCATGATATTACTATAGATCTATTCAAAATATATAATATATTCAGAAGATCCAATCCTATCAAAGTATATTTTATGTTTTATATTTTAAATAGATTGTAAATATTTTTATTAAAAAAATTAAAAAATATAATATAAATTTAATATTACATTAAAATTAAATTTAAATTATAATGATTCAAATTGTAATTATAATGTTTCCAATTCCTTAATGGGGTGTTGAACCGAGTGAATGCAGTCCCCGAAGGAACGTGTGGAATATGATGCAGGGCGCATCGCTGCAGGTCCAAGGACCTGCCTCTCGGTCCTCTCCATGCACCTTGAGTACGGCGAAGTTTAAAGAACCTTGTGTGAAACGTTCATTCGCATGGTATTCTACAGGTGGTGGCATCAGTGGTGAGTTAATGGACAGTGTTGCAGCTTGTTATCACCGGGGCGATGCTTGGCTATGGTGTGCAATTATCATTGAGAGTTGTGTATTTCTCGTTATCACAAGAAACTTGGTATGTGAGTTTAGAGTAGGTAAATGGTTCTTTCCGTAGACACATTGTTTGGGAGAGGAAACGTTTGAGCCACTGAAGTTCCTTCCTGCATTCACAAGGTCTATCTTTGACAATTGTTGGTTTGGTCTGCGAGTTAAATCTGTGGAACAGAGGAGTCGACCGAGAAAATTGGTTTTACTGGAGCAATGTTGGTTTAGAAGGGGTCTAGGGATTCTCCTATTGCACAATTGGAGTATGGTGATTTCCTCATTGAATTGGAGGGATAAGGTCCTAGTTGCCCCCACTATTTCTTTCGCCAGGGCTATTCGAGTTTGGTGGTGTCTGTGGGGTGGGTGTATTATTCTTTGGGTTGTCATTTGGCTTATCGATGACCTTCTAAGGGTAGGTGTCGGAGATTTGTCTATCATTGTGGTGATTCTAAGATCCTTTGAGTCCATCTTGGAGAGACTGGAGGTGGTCTTGCTGGTAGGAGGGGTGAATTTTCCCTCAGTGTAATTATTCTTTGGTTTCAGGGGGATCATCATGTGCCCTACTCCTCGCATGTCTCGTTCTTCATTGCACATGAAGCACAATTCAGGTAGTCCAGAGGGAGGTGTGAACCTCTCCCAGATGGAGCTGACTCCCATCCCCAATCATTCAGGGCATGGTGGATCCAGAGTGGGTTGCTCGATCTCAATAGTGTCAGCTGGCCATGAAGGTGGTAGAATTGGAGGAAAATGTTGGGGGTGCTCAGAGGCAATGGGTGGCAATGCCTAGGGAGGTTCGATTGGCAGTCGAGGGGGTCAACATTGCGGCAGGTCAACTTGTCTCAGAATAATGATGAGTCGGGATGTGGTGCATCATGTGGGACATGGTTAGCAATAGGTGTGTTGCATGGAGTGTTGTCAGGGCCTCAATCAATCAATTTTGGACTGAATGGCAACTGTAGAGCGAGTGAGGCAGGAGTAGCATGCAAAGCTAATTGCAACCTTGAACAAGATGCAATATTTTTAGTGCCATACTTGGGACCATGTGGTGGTCATCTGGTGAGGCCAGAAAATGTTATTTGAAAAAGTCAAAACGTTGGAGGCCTTGATGACCCATTTCGAAGAGCACATTTAATGCTCTTTCCACCCTCCTTTGTCTCTAGAAACAACCGCAGGCAACCCAACTTCCATCACTTCCGACGACTAACATGATTACAAGTGTTTTATTTATCTTGTTTTTTACTGGTGCTTTTGGCCCTTCAAGTTGTGGACTCTCTCACTTGATTTTTTTTTGTTGCACTGTCATTTACTGTCAGCGGTAGTCAACAAACTTGGTCAGGGTGAGACTACATGTGTTTTACTTTTGATGTACTCTTTTTTGGAAGAATGAATAGGAACTCGATTTACAATTTTTTTTTTATTATTTCCAATATAATTCAAATTTATTATATAAAATATAAATAACACTTATAAATTAACATCTATTTTACCATATAAATTCAAGTGAAAATTAATATTCATAACCGGTACATTTTAAAGCTTCATATGTAAATTTAATTGAAAAACATATAAAAACTTAACATAAATAATATTTGAAATTGGAAATTATAAAAATTATAAAATATGTCAAAGAAAAATGCCAAAAACACACGCTCATATGTAACCATAGGTTTTGTTACAATATCTTCGCATAGTACAAGGGTTTATCAATATCACATACCCAAAAAACCATCACTCATTTCACTTTTTCATATGATTTTTTATTTAATTAATGAATTTAATTAAAAAGGAAAAAAACACATAACAACTTTGGAAATAAATTTCAGCCTTCGATTTGGATATATTACTTAAGATATTATAGAATATTTAACGAAGATTAAATCCATACCATCCAAATAATAAGTATTGATAAATCAAATTAAAATTTTGGAAGCCTTATTTTAAAATAGACATGTGTATCAATGTAATACTAAATTTTGGAGTTGTCTTTAGTGAGACTTTTTGAAATTTGGTGGAAAAAATTAAGGTGAAATCTTGATTTGTGTTCTTTAAACGGGTTTTTTTCATTGTTGATATGGATTCAACACCCTAAAAAACCCTAGGGCAAAAAATTAAGGTGAAATCTTGATTTGTGTTCTTTAAACGGGCTTTTTCTACTGTTGATATGGATTCAACACCCTAAAAAACCCTAGGACACTTTGAATGTGTAGGGTTACCCATCAAGTTTGTGATTTCAATTAATTCCTACTTGATTTTAGAGAAATTAGACCGGAAAAGCTTCCAAAAAGTCCCACTAAAGGCAACTCACTAAATTTTAGTTAGTAAATTTAAAATACTGTTATATTATATTTTAAAGAAATAGTTTTCGAAGGTTTATCCATAGTAATCCACGTTTGAGTCCAGACCATGACCCATCATCAGGGTGAAATTGTTGAGAGGAGGAGAGGAAAGGTACAATATAAATGATAAAAATATAAGGAAAAGAATGAGACAACAGAGAGAAAATCCTAAAAAGTGAAGAGGCGACATCAAATTAATTAATAATAATTATGTGGAAATAATTCCATGATAATAATAATTTAAAATAATTAATAATTAATTTTAATAAATAAATATATAAATAGTTATAACTACCTCTCATGGAATGGTCATAGATGAATGACTTTCTTAATGGAGTTGAATATGCCCAAAAATGATATTTAATATATATAGTATTAATTCTAAATAAATAAGAATTATGTTAAAAATAATAAGAATTAATACTATATTAAATAATAAATATCCCCGAACAAAGTTTAAGGGGGGATTGTTAGGGTAGTTCTCGTAAGTCATTAGAGGTTTATGGGTGCCCATGGATTTTCCTATGGTATTCATGTTTAATGTAGCCTATCTAAAGGCCAAAAAGCTCCATGGTAAGTGGGATCAAGCAATAATGTCTTTATACACCACCACTTCTCTGGGTGTTTTGTGATCCTAACATCAAGTATCAAAGTTAGTGTAATAACTCTTCTTGTGTGTATAATTGTGTTGTCGTTGTGTGAAGTTTTATTGTGGACACATTTGCATGTGAAGAAGCTATATCAACATAGATCACATAATATAGCTCACATTACCAAAATTTAAAAAAATCATGAACCTTTTCTTAGATTTAAATATGAAATAAAATTCTAATTAAGTTTAAATTATATAGCTATATAAATTAAATGATTGGTAAATATTGATAGGCATCAAAACACTCTCAAAATACATTTCACATTACCAAAAATAAAAATAAAAATAAAAAATAGAAATAGAAAATTAACTAAATTATAAAATTTATTTTAAATTACTATTGTTATTATCAAGTCTAAAATAACTAATATATGAGTATTTAAAAAAACATGTAACAAAATTGTTTAACCATGGTGATTCTATGGGTCAATACCATCACTTACTAATACCATATACCTAAAAAATCATAATTCATGTGTATATGGCACATGTTTATATGATTTTTTTTTAATTAATTAAAACAATGAAAAGACAAAACTACTTTTGAGATAAATCTCAACCGTTGATTTGTGAATACAACTAAGAATAAAATTCCATTGAAGTTAAATAAGCCTACTTCTAAACCTGAGGACTAGATACAACAATATTCATATGCATGAAGCTATTATAATAATAATTATCATGTCATAATAGCTCGTCATGTCTCTCTAGAAAGGCAAGAGAGAGGTTGTCGATTTTTCCCTAACCATGGGGGTTGTTGAGTTTTCCCTACAACCATTGTGACACACTAGGAAGAACCAGTTATCTCTAATGAAAGATAATGAACTTTAATTCATCCAAAGTTTAAAAATAATGGAGTTAAGGAAACCGTCTAACAATAAAACATTTCCATAGGTCCCGCTTAAATAGATTCAGTAATATAAGTTTGTAAAGATAAGTACTTAAAACAGACTAGAGTAAAAATCATGAATCCAAATCTGGGAAAATTGTTTTAAAACTACCTCTTATAATAATAGAATAAGGTAGAGATAAGAGTTTTTGATAAATTATATATCCATTTTATGATTGTCTTTGACACTGCTTCACTACCTGCGAGCCTGAACAGTACCATGACAAAGTTGTCTTCTATGCCATATAAGCCTAGTCCCGCTGTCAGCGAGGATCCATAGCCCTAACAGATTTACTTGTATTTCCCATGCTTCCTCTTTAATCACTCTTTTGATAAGCATATTTGCAAGATTTTAGTTTATGATGTATTTGAGTGAAAGAGGTGGGATTGTAATGGAGATTTATGTTTAATGGACATAATACTTTCATAATGTTTGCTCCAAATTATTTCCCTGCAGCTATCGATTACAGGATTTTATGTGGAGGGGTGTGAGGGATTCACTGTGTTAGACTCAAATCAATTTTTTCCTTGAAAAAGTAAACTCAATCACTTAGAAAGGATGTGTGTTCCTCCATGAAAAATTATTAAAGCCAGATGATCTTATGGGTCCATTATGCCTTTAATGATAAATGAAATTCGCTGAAATGGATAGAGTTAAGAGATTTTCCATGTATGCCAATCACTGTTAGGTGAGGAAAAAAGTCTTTCATATAAATCTTTGTACAGTCACTAAAATGAAATCAAAACTAAAAAGAAAAGTAAAAGAATTCATAAACTAAAGTAAGAAAAGAAATCAGCAAACCGAAATAAAATTGAAGAAAAAACTAAAAGAAAAATCCAAATTTAAAAGATAAACTCCATCAAGGCTACTCATACAAATGTCTCAAAAAAAGAGATAAAAGAAAATAATCACCTGAATGTTATTTATTTTTAGATAAACCTTATCTTGCGGAGTTATAAGCGTTTTGGCTTCTGATAACAGTGATGATAAATTTCAGCGATAACAAAAAATTTCTATCTGGTGTCAATGTTTTGTTTCAAAGCATCATCTTAACCATATTCTAACAAAAGAAATGCTTAAGGAAACATCTAAAAGTTCAGAAAATCCCCAATTTAGCTGAATCAATGAGGATTATTACTACTTCTTCTAGGAATCTCAAAGAAAACTAAACAAAAGATAATGAACTTCAACATTGATCTGGTAGAGGCACGATAGATTCATGAAGACCTGCAAAAACAGAGTTCAAGATCAGAAAAAATTAAAAACGAAACTAAAAACAAAAGTAAAGTAATGAGAATATGTACATGAAACTTACCATTAGAGAATTGCATTTAATCTTACCTGAAAGATATCATTTTCTCCAATACTAGCTAGCTTCTTACTTTAATTAGAATTAAAAGCATGAAGAAGTTGAACTAACTGAAATCTTATTAACCCAAAATCAGCATTTATTAAATCTATACTAAAACAAGCAACAAAATTAGAAGAAAACAATGCTTCATGTTCTAGGAATCTGAATTGAACTAAATTCATTAGAAATGAAATGATGTTTTTTAACGAATTGCAGCGATGAATATTCTCATAATATTATAAGTTTCATATCAACTTTGTGATTTTTCATAAATATTTCAATATTAAGACCAAATCCAAGATAATGAAATACATATGTGTAGATGGGGAGGTCTTAATTTCCTATATTAAATATAGGGTGATATATCTAAAACTCAAATATAAGAGAAATGCAAATAATTTAACGATGTTGCAATTTTGTTACCAATTGTTTCATTACCATAGTGGTTGCCAAAGAGTGCCTTAAAATCTCTTATAAAACAAAATGTATTATCGAATTTTTCACATCGCAAGTTTCTCTGTCATACATAACTTCAAACTGCGAGATTCACCTTTGTCAATATACAATTGAATGTTATGTAATAGTTAAAATTAATTGGCACAGAGGGATATATCGAAGTTTGTTGCATCAAAGTATGTCAAGACAATATGCGATACAAGTGTTGTAATATGACAATATGCAATGAGAAATTGTGATGGAGCAATTGCTCTATTGGAGAATAATCATATCGGCGATTAGAATTGTTAACAAAAGGAAATGCAATATTATTCTTGCGATAATTGGGTTGCAATAGATGATGTAGTTCACTACTGGGATTGGCTTTGAATTTTATAAGAAATTGGCAATTGGAAGATTTTGAATACAGGATGTAATATTGTTGATACGCCGATATGCAATATGGAACGAACCGAACCATTTAATGATATGGATTTAATTTCATATCGGATCTAGGACATCGGAACTTTTAAATGTATGCCCCAACTGAAATTGTGATGGATGCGATATATTTTAAAATTGGATTTGAATGTCATATCGGGTCCGAGATTATATGGTCATTGAAATATTGGCAAAATCAACTATCGGAGATCTGTGATTCGAGATATTGGAGATATGCTCAATTGAAAACTTCCGATATGCCAAATGCGATATGAGACATGGAATCTTTGTGGGACAAACCTTGGGTTGATAAGAGATCAAGGATTGAATGATTTTAAAATAAGATGTAACATCGTTGATATGCCGATGTGTGATGAAGAACAAATGCGATGGTTTTATTAAATAGATTCAATCTCTTATCGGATCCGAGATATCAGAACTTTTAAATGTACGTCACAATTGAAATTGTGATTTTATGAGCGGATGCGATATCTTTTAAAACTGAATTAAATGTGGTATCGGGTTCAGAATTTGGTGGATATCGCAATACTTCAATTGATGCTTTATATGAAATGTCCCAACATTGGGATGCTTTGATAATACTATACAAAAATACAATGAGATGGGATGTTTTAAAGTGTTGAAAATAAAAGTTCCCAACTCAATTTTCCTTTCTATAAAAACTCCATTCAATAATTTGATTAACCATCGGATTATTCAATCACAGGAAGATGTTATTGCAACTTTCTTACGAGTAGATTTGTGATATTATAATGATCCAACATGAATTTCCCAATAATGTTTTTAAAAGTCTAAACAGATTTTTAATGAAATATATAAGGAAAATTAATGAATCCCCAAATTCTGACAAAACAACCAACACTTCCCTAAGCATGTTGCAGATTTAAAATAGTTGTCTACTTGTTTCAAGTCTCCAAAATCAAAGCAATGAAGATCTGCAAAAATAAATAGAATCATAAATAGACAATAAATCATTATAAAGAAAAATAAACAATAGATGAAGATGAACCTTTTAAAATGTATACCTCGAAGGAAAATTGACTGTAAATTTTACCTGGTGAATCTTCAATATTTCCCATGTATCTTTCAAAATTCCCATATGTTCAAGGTCATCTATTTATTTAATCTATAATTCTAATTAATGAACTTTCCCAGCCCTCCGAGCCCTCCAAGGCCAGCTAACTAGGAAGTATTTCCTAACCCAGGAAACCTCCACAGGTTCCCTAGCCCTTCGAGCCCAAGTCCAACCAGATGTAATGCATCCAAGATAAACAATACTCTCCTTTTCTCTTTCCCACCTTACTCTCAAAACAAATCCTCCAAAACCACAACCAAACCAATCCAAAATCAAGCCAAGGTTCCCCTCTCCTTCCCTCATCCTTCCCCTTTTATGCTCTCCCCTTCTCCTCTCCACCTCAACCACCTCTCATTAATGTCATAACTACTCTCTCATCTTTACATTTGACTTCTCTTCTCCCAAGTAAACATGAGAGGACATTTGGCGATGTGATATGAATATAAAATTGAGTAATTAATTGGAGAGGACCATGTCTTTTCCCAAGTAGATATTTTGGGGATGAGAGATGAATATATAAATTGGTAATTAATTGGAGAGGACCATGTCTTCTCCCGAGTAAATATGAGAGGACATTTTGGGGATGTGATATGAATATAAAATTGGGTAATTAATTGGAGAGGACCATGTCTTCTCCCAAGTAAATATTTTGGGGATGAGAGATGAATATATAAATTGGTAATTAATTGGAGAGGACCATGTCTTCTCAAAATTTAAAAATTTGGGGAGGTAAATTGGGAATAATAACAAATTTATATCAGTACTAATTTACAGTTTCATCAATGTAGGTATGTACCAATATTTCTTGATAATTATAAGTCAATATTTTAAGATGATTTAAACCCTAGTAAAATTTTCATGATAAGATTAAGTAGGCATTACATACACTCCTCCTTCAAAAAACTTTGTCCCAAAGTTAGAGTGTAAAATATACAAGGAGTTCAAATCTATTTGGAAATAAGGCATATCAAAATAGAGAGAGATTTATAGTAGTAATATTTGATATGTCAGACAATGACATTGTGTTCCATCAAGAGTCTCCAATTGCTCTATATCCTCCTATCCTTTCCGACCTACTTCCATTCCCCCCCTATCCATCCACTACTGCTATATACAGTGGCATTGGTTATACCAATCTAACCACTGATAAAACCAATATGACGGAAGCGTCGACTATATAGACCTAACCTCCCCAACAGGTAACTGGCAATCGCCATCACACATCTCAGGGAGCGTGTCCATCACTGCCCTCCCATGATTCCAGGTTTGGAGGTTACACGGTGGGAAATGCCTCTACCCCTCCTTACAACTAAGGTCAACACCCTAATATGGACCACACTACAACACTGGTCGGATATTTGTCATCAAATAATCTAGTCAGGTAGTCTTGCCACCTTTCCTCATTGGATGTCTCGACCTTCCCCAATGGAAGAGTAGATCTTGGTTATCATATAGTTATTTCCAATCTGCGGGTTAGTTCTCATCCATGCATATATATAACAACAATATATATATATATATTATATATATATATATATATATATATAATATATATATATATATATATATATATATGGTTTTAAACATCATATTATTAAGTCTAGTATCCATGTATCAATTTTGTAGTTCATACTGGAAATAAATCTTACATTAGATAAATCATAATTTCACTAAGTCATTCATGAGATAAATCATATATACTTAAGCCATACATGAAACAACAATAACTCTGATAAGTCATGCACTAGATAAATCATAACCAAGTAATTCATACATTAGGTCATACATCGAACATTTCAATCATCAATACCTAATCCATCTAATGATTTACATAAGTAGTTTCACTTGTCCAAATAAATGCATCAATATTACATAGCGTTCATAAACAAATATTATGGAACTGCAAAATAGAGCCTTAGCATAGGTAGCTATCTAAGTCAAAATGGACATCATAAATGGTCAAAAGTGAGGGGTAATTGTGACATATAGTCCTTGCATCCTCTCGGGTAGAAGATCTTGGGTTAGACGTGTCCCATCATATCTTAACTTGGTCCACCAAGTGATGCCTGAGATATCAAACCCTATGTTACGATGTATTTTATGTTGACACTTCTTTCAACCTCTCTAAACAGTATGGAATTCAGGTCATCCTAAATTTGTATTTAACGAATCTTTTGCATCGTCTGTCTTTCAAGTATTTTATTACCTGTTTCTATGCTCTATCACTTTATGCTTATAATGTTTGTATTCCAAAAAAAAAAATTGGTCATATCACTACCCATGCGCCTAACTATGTGTTGCTTTTAAATTTCAATATTAAACCATTCATATTGTTGCACCATTTCCTTATCCATGCATGATAGCGTGGTGAATAGAGGTCTTGGCGAAATTGGATGCTAATGTTATTGGAAAGACATGTACAGTTGGTGACTCTATAGGCTAGCCTGGTACCAACAACATCACTGTTGCCTTCAAGTTGAGAGCAAGGTCGATTTCTTTATAAGAAAAAATATAAGTAGCAGAAGGAATCTGAACTAGTAACAGGCCCAATATATAATTATAGCACTCATTTACAGTGATGGCCATTCTTTCCATATTTATAACCATGAATTAGAACTCAGAATGCCACATTTAGTTGCAAATTTTCCATGGATGACAACATGTGTGAGTTGCCTCTTCTGGCCAAAATATGCTTACTTGACAACCACATTGTCCAAACTGAACCTGTAAACAAAATAAAATAGTTGCACACACCTACCAGGTGCTCTTTGGACTATTACATCAACCAAAAATAGGCAACCAAGTCCAAGCAGAAAGCAAATGTGCATTTTGTAAACTTTTTAAGTGCTCATCCTATTCATGCTAATACTTTTTATGATCCATATGTTTCAATACACATACTTATATCAGTCTTCTAAGCAATGAAAATATTTGACATTTAAACTGATGCATATTAATCTCTAATCAATGCTCATCAAAATTATAAACCATGATATCCATAACAGTAAAGGCTAATGCATATTTATCAAACCTATATTTTGTTTACTTATTTATGTTAGTCCTTAAGGTGACGAGAATATCAGATATTCAAACTCATGCATTTTTAATCTCTTATAGCTTCTCAATAAGAATAATTAGATTGTGTTAAAAGTCAATGTAATTCAACCCTGATCATGGTCTCTTATTTTTTTGTTTTGTTTATGCCCTTGCTTTTTACTTGAAAGAGATCAAAATCTGAGGAGTGGATATTACTGAATCTAAATTCGAGAAGGAGATGAGTGAAATATGGGATTCAAAACCAAGAATGGTTTGTATGAATAGTTGGTCACATTGTTTGTGTTAATAAACACCCTCAGTTCATTTATAAGAACAATAAACTAGGTATTTATACTATACATTGAAATATATATATATTTATATATTACAAATAGATTATATCTATATCTATTTCTAATCTATATTATATCTATATATAATTATTATAATAATATATATTATTATATTATATATATATATTTTATATATATATATAATTGTTAAGATAAACATGAATTAATATTTAGAACACTTGTATGAAAAAAAATCATAATCAATCTTGAAAAGAGCCAATCTTGCAAAGAAAAGACGAACCTTTAGTACCTTGAAATTCAATTTCAGTAAATACCTTGAACATGGATCAAAGAAGATCAAGGCTATATTTGAATGGCCTGTTCTAGAAAGTAAAGCAGAGTTAAGAAGTTTCATTTGATAATTAGATATTTAGAAAAGATATATTAACATTTTTGGCATAGCTGCAGCCTTAACAGATTGCACCAAATGTCAACACTTAGATGAAGTAACACTGGAAAAAGTATTTAGTTACCCAAAAAGGTAAAACAATATGCCCCATGTAGTATTGCATTAAATATTTTCCTGGGTGAATATTGCAGTAGTTATGAAATCAATAGGTTGCAACATAAAATATTTTGGGAGAACTATAGTGGTTTTGGTGATAATGGGTCAATTTGAGTGTCTAATGTTGGTTGGAATTGGAACGGAGATATTTATCTTCCTTCTCCTTGTTGGTATGGCTCCTCAAAATGTTGTGAAAGCTTGGGGAAATGAAGGACATTATCTATTTGTAAGATAGTTGAGGTAGGTGTTTGACTGTTGATGGACAAAAGTGCAGAGTTTGAAGTAGATTTTTGAGTGTTGTTTCCGTAAGCGGTATTTTCAAAAATTAGAAATCCATCGCTTTTGTCTTCCTCTAGTTAAATTTAGAGATAAGATTATCTAATTTAATTTATAGTCCACACAATCTAGCTAGATTTCCTTGCGAGGGGGAACTAGGTGCCAGTAGATACTAAGTATATCCCCATCTTCTTGAACTCAGCTTCTCGACTTTGTCTATAATTAACACAAAATATCCTATAATTATGAGTTGCATAATGGTCTAATATTTCAATAGAATGAAACCTTTGCTAAGGGTCATTATTCCCACAATTTGTTGGCAGTTTCTCCTATACTAACTTTGTCAGAATTGCCTGTTGAAGCTCTATCAATGGTTATTTTAATTAATAATTTTGATTATCTAATTGTGTTTTGTTTAATCCAGGACTTTTATTACCAAGTGTGTGGTTTCTAATAATTTAGTCGTTACATATGATTTTATAGGAATTGCACTTTCATTCTCATTCTGGCTATTTATTGTTTCTCATATACCTAGTAGTCATTTTGACCTATTTATGATGACTGGTTGGATGTTAGTAAATTATCAAATCTTATATAATACCCCTTTCAATCTTCTTCTGGTAACTTTCTTTAAATATATATTTTTTCTATCAACCTTATTGATATACCCAACAATATTCTTAAATATCTTATCTTGGATATATAATAATGATTTGTTTTCAATATGTAATAATGATTTACTTTTCCAAAATTTTATAGAATTTCTTTCTGATCGGTTATTCCAAGCCACCATGTTCGGGATTATTGCCCACACTTTGTCCCTTAGTTTCTACCTGAAGTTTCCTTTAGGCCACCTATGAAGACTATTGCTGTATTATCTTAAGATGAATGTTAAATCATTTCTTGATGAATTCATCTGAAATTGACGGTTTGAAGGGGCGATGGATAATTAATTGATCTAGTGGTGTCGAGCTTCTCAAACACATTACACATTTTAATGGGCCTAAGAATTCTCCCCTGCCTATGTGTAATGCCCCACTTATATAGCATTGGATGTTCTATGATGCTTCTTCTGTAGTAGTTGGACTAGTATTGAGTCAGACTTGGACATGTAGGCTTGTAGCACATTTTAACAAAATTGATACCAAAAGAAAATATAACACTTCTAGTAAAGAAATATATGTTGTCATTCAAAAACCTTATATTGGCAGCATTATTTCCTGCGTAAAGAATTTGTTTTGTCCAGATCATCAAGCACTATGGTATATAAATTCCCAAGAAAATTATAACATGGACATGGCAATTGGTTCCTATTATTTCAGATTGTCACTTTTGTTATTCAACATATAATAAGCAATGCAATGTTGTTGTGGAAACTTTAAGTAGTGTTTCCATTTAATTATAACTATGCAAACTGAACCATGGGCTTTAATGTAATTGAAGACGCACAACTAGAAGCACTTTTGGAGAATATTTGTTGGTGAATGGATTTTTCCTTATGCTAGACAATTGGCTTAAATATAATAGAAAAGTATTACGCGATTACGCATATTTTGAAAAACATATTTCGAATCTTACCAACCAATTCAACACTAGAAGTAGTTTTGAAGAATATTTGTTGGTGGATGGATTTTTGTCTAAAGATAGAAAATTATGTATTTTGGCTAGATCAATGAGAAAGAAATTGATCCAAAAATTGGATTCAAGTGGGTTGAGAGGAAGCTTTTGGCAAAATAAAGCATTCAATTAAGTGAGTTGAAGGTTTCGTTGGCCACAATGAGAGATGTGAGTAACATATTGTCGCTCGCAAGATTTGTTAAATTGCAGAGGATAGAAAAGCACTGGTTTGCATAATCCATTGCCTGTGTTGAATAAACCATGGGTTGATTTTACCATGGACTCTGTTTTTTGGTTGCCTCGAACACAAGAGGAGGTGAACAATGAAAATCTATTTACAGTTGAATGTGATGTTGTTGTTGTAGCAACTGGAAGAGTATACATAATACATTTTAACAAAAAGTTGAAAGAGGCCAAAGAGAAAATACAATGAAGAATTTGCTTTAGTGTTATCATGATCCTGAGACCAAACTAAAGCCTAATTCAATTCAGTCACTGTCTTTGTAGTTAATGTTTTGTGAGTAACTGAGCTGTTCATTTATCAATATGGATTTGTCATTCAAAAATAAGATTAAACATCCTTTTTTTCTTTTATTTTTTGGATATATACTAGCCAAAAAAAAATTTGGAAGGCTACAACTGCGAAGGTACTTAAAAACTCTGTTTTTGGCATATTGTGTCTATTTACTTTTCTTGGAAATTCATAACAACTATCTGTATGTACACTTCACTGTTCAATAATGTTTCAGCCCTTTATAATACAAATTCTCCAATTTCTGTTATAAAGAAATAAACATGTACCTATGGTCTCATCTTCCTCATCACCTCCATCCTGTCTGTTGGCAAATGCTGCCAATGGGGTAAGGTAAGGCCTTTCCTTCCTCATTAGAGACAAAACACTGGCCAACAAGCTTATTGATATTGATCTTAAGTTTCCCTTTTTTTTGTTTTTCAAAATTCTTGTTGCCAACTTGTAGCTTTAGTGTCCCCATCTTCAATTGGCCTATTTTTGGTCAGAAATGCATCATCCCCTTCATCCTCATTCTTGGATCTCAATTTCTTATAATCTCAGGACAGAACACTGGTATCCTTATTGCTAGAGTGATGATCTAATTTGGAGCATTGTTTTACTTCTTTTGACTCTCCATTCATAACCTTTCATAAGAAGTCCTCATCTGCACCATCTACACTGCCATCTTCATTCTCACTTCCTTCACTATCTCCAAGCTTGTGTCTATGCTCAGCACATACAGTGTCCATATTTTTCAGTTTTTTTCCACTCTTTTTCAAGAAATGTATCAAGAGAAAGGCAGAATTTGATGATGAGAGAAATATCATACGACTTTTACCTGAGGGATTCACATGCATCGATGTTCTACGTGAGGCTAAAGAAACGTGTAGCAATTGGTTTTACAAGATTGGTTATATTCGATAAATACTTCCTCTAATATACCTGGAAGTGGCTATTTTCCGTTCTCGACATTTCTGGATGAGAATCCGTTGAATGTTTGCCAACGATTGAGTTTGATGATTAGAGGGTTAGCAGATCCCTTAGCCTCTGCATTTTCTCATTTGTACTTGGCTCGTTGTGCACAAGAATTGATTCCTTACAAAAAACAGTTTTCTCATCACAGGGCTTAGTGATTATATCACACTATTTCAAAGGGTTATTTCAGGCAATCTAGGTACCAAAATGATGAAGTCTTATCATGAAAAACATATGTATGTCCACTTGATGGAACTTGTAATTGAATGGATTACTAGATGCATTTTCAATCATGCAACCAAGAGAGGATTATTCAATTTTTAAGAGATTTTGGGGTTCAACCAAATGAGTGGAAAACAACTCAAAGCATCCATCCAGTTTCTGTTTTGGTGCATTTCTTGTTGAAGCGGAGAATGTTGAGGCGGATGTTTGTGGAGGCGGAGAATGTTGAGCCCATCATTGCTTATCAATAAGTTTTGGAAGGGAAACACTTGGACTGAGATGGCGGGCATGGATGACAAGATACTATTTGGGCCACTACTTTGAGAACCAAACTTTCTATAAGACCCAATCACAATCAATCATGGATAACCCAGATAAGAGGATTGTAGATGACCTCAGTTCTTTCACCGAGACTTCTCTTTCATTTGCATTAACATTGTTTACGGCAACAGTAGACTTGATATCATTCAGCAACGTACTGTTTGGAATTTATCCACCTTTGTTTGTGGTGCTCATTGTTTATTCACTCGGGGAAACAACCATCAGTTTCCTTGTATGAAAGGGACTTATAAACCTAAACTCCATGCACGGAAAAAAAAAAAAAAAAAAAAGAGGCAAATTTTTGTTATGGGCTAGTGCACATCCGAGAAAATGCAGAGTCAATTGCTTTCTATGGAGGTGAAGAGAATGAGATGCAACTGCTTCTCCAGCACTTCAAATAAGATTTTGAGAATTTAACTCAATTATTGATTTCATCACAAAATTTGGACTTCTTCACCAGTGGATACCGATACCTAATTCAAATTTTACATGCAACTATTGTGGCTCCCATGTATTTCTCTGGCAAAATCGAATTTAGAGTGATCAATCAGTCTTACTCCACTTTCAATCATGTCTTGGGAGACTTCTCACTAATTTTATACCAGTTTCAGGCTATCAATTCTTTCTCAGCTGTCATTGATCGATTAGGTGATTTCAGTGATATTTTGGACCACAACAATAGTCTATTGATAGAAGACTCCAAACCAAAGATATCTTTCTTGAAGGTTGATCAATTTTATGGAACTGCTTCGAAATGTAATGGAGCAGATACTTTTGGAAATTGAACATTTGACATTACAAACACCACAGTACACCATGACTCTTTTTGAAGACTTGTCATTAGTGATCACTAAAGCAGATCACTTACTGATAATGGGTCCAAGTGGAAGTGGAAAGAGGTCACTATTAAGAGCTATTGCTGGTATATGATGTTTTGGTAAAGGCACTATTAGATTCCATATAAAACAGAGCAATAAAGGATCTAATAGATCTATTTTTACAAGGAGAAATTAACAATGATGGCCCAGTGAATGGAACAAACTATTGTACAGAAGACAAAGAACACCAACTCGTAGATGGAACAGAAGGAAGTTCTGGGGCAATATTTTTCCATCCTCAAAGGCCTTACATGGTTTTAGGAACACTACGCCAGCAATTGCTTTATCCTAAGTGGATTGAAGATCTTATTGTCGTGTCAGAATAAGATTCTTTACCATTTTTATTGAAAAGTTCGAGATTGACAAACACACGATGTGAACTTAAACCTATGCCAAATGAAGATGAGCTTGTTGGGGTATTGAAGGTTGCATGTGTTGATCATCTAATCACACGCTACAATGGTTTGGACTCCAATGTTGACTGGTCATGTGTACTTTTGTTGGGTGAACATCAATGACTCACATTTGCTAGGTTGCTACTTGCACAACCAAAACTTTTTTTGTTGGATAAGTCTACAAGCGCGATGGCTAAAGCTAATGAGGTTCGTTTGTACAAATAAATTGCAGCTACGAGAATAACATTATAAGCGTCGGGCATAAAATAAATCTACATAATTATCACAATTAGATACTGCAGTTGGAGAATCATGCATTTGATACATTTGAGCATAACTAGATACTTGAAACCATTGATCAAGATAAGACATATTTTACAAAGTCAGTTGCATAAATGTTTTCCTTAACTGGTCATGGCATTGATGGTACTGCAGTGAAGTTGATTCTCCTCTCTGGATGAGCTAGAAGCATGCATGTATGACATTATTTATGTCTATTCAAAGACACTTCTACGAGTAATTGGGTCATTACAGAAGCTTTCAGAAAGTCGTGGTATTACTCTGAAGCCGATTGTAGCACCGAAGCCGAAGTCGAGGAAGACGAAGAATACATGAAGAAGCTATTGGAGCTTCTCAGCAAGGAGCAGCTAATGGACATCATTTTTGAGAATTCCAAGAAAGACCCTCAGCTTGTAGAAAATATTTGAAATCATGTCAACAAGGATTCGGTGCACAAAAAAAATCTTTGCCCGCGGTCTCGACTGGGACACTACATCGGAGGCTTTGAAGTCTTTTTTCTCCCAATACAGTGAGATAGAAGAATGCATTTTCATCATGGGCAACGGAACTGGGGAATCCAAGGATTATAGATTCATGACCTTTAAACACATGGAAGGCGCGCAGAAATCCCTGAAGGAGCCTAGCAATAAAATTGATAGCAGGATGACTGCTTGCGAGATGGTTTCCGTTGGCCCAATGCCAACGCACCCTCCCACCGAGACCACTGGGCAGAAAACATATGTGAGGAATGTTCTGACTGATATGTCAATGGAGAAATTGTTGAACTTTTTTTTTTTTTTTGAAATACGGCTTAATCGAGGAAGGGCCCTTAGTGTTTGTAAAACTGATGGGAATGTGGAGAGGCTTTGCACTTTCATTTTCAAGATTGTTGAGGGTGCTAAGAAGGCTTTGGAGGAGCCGAACAAAACTGTAGAAGGTCATGCCATGAACTACAAACGGGCAATAGAAGGTAGCAAGCATAGGAACATGCATACCCCTATTACCAGCTCTCTCGACCCTAATGACCTTGCTCTGACCCATGGTGTGATTTCTATTCTCAGATCGACCATGGAATCACGCCGTATTCTTGGCAATATGTTGACTTTTAATCAAGGCCTTGGTTCTGGGTTCAATTAGGTGTTTTAATGTTATTTTGGCTGGTTAGAACCATAACTTTCTTGGGCTGGATCACTCGCTTTTTACATTTGTTAATCCTACCTTGGCATCGTCATTCAATCCATCTTTGTTGTCGCAAGCAGTTTCATTTTCGCAATTTGTTCAAAGCGCGCTTAGATCGGTAGGGTCGTATGGAGTGCACTCAAGCTTGGGGGCTTATGGGTCTCAACATGGTAGTGTTGGAACGGGTGATGCAGTTAAGGACACACATGGCAATGATAAAAAAAAAGTTCTAAATTGCTAGTAGAATAAAAAAAAATCATTAATTTAGTCTTAAATGAAATTAGTTCCACATAATTTTACAATAAAATGCTTACAAGTAACTTTGAGGGTTACAAAATCTTTTAGTGAAGGTTTGGGTCTAGTGGGTTTTGGGTCTAGATTTTGAAACTAGTTCTGATACCACGTGTGAGGCTCCCTCCTAGGGTTCTCTAAATACCACTCCACTCATTAAAATAAATTTCGCTAAAGTTCACAAGAAAAATTTTAGCTTATAAAACATCATGAGCATGAAGATAAATTAATTTAATCTACAGCATGTATAACTTGTAACAATTTATCTAACATGTATAACTTGCAATAATTTACATAACTAAAATAAATGGTTGATAATAAATGTTCCAATTGCTTAGTTGAGATGCTCTTGAGCTCCTGATCCTGCTGGGATGCGCCTCTTGACTACCGACTAGATTTACTTCCCAGCCAACTAGGAAGTATTTCCTAGTCCATGAAACCTCCATAGGTTCCCTAACCCTCCGAACCCAATTCCAACCAAATGTAGTGTGTCCAAGATAAACAATACTCTCCTTCTCTCTTCCCCACCTTACTCTAAAAAAAATCCTCGAAAACCACAACCAAACCAATCCAAAATCAAGCCAAGGATCCCCTCTCCTTCCCTCATCCTTCCGTTTTTATGCTCCCCCTTCTCCTCTCCACCTCAACCACCTCTCATTAATGTCATAACTACTCCCTCATCCTTACATTTGACTTCTCTTCTCCCAAGTAAACATGAGAGGACATTTGGGGATGTGATATGAATATAAAATTGGGTAATTAATTGGAGAGGACCATGTCTTCTCCCAAGTAAATATTTTGGGGATGAGAGATACATATATAAATTGATAATTAATTGGAGAGGACCATGTCTTATCCCAAGTAAATATGAGAGGACATTTTGGAGATGTGATATGAATATAAAATTGGGTAATTAATTGGAGAGGACCATGTCTTTTCCCAAGTAAATATTTTAGGGATAAGAGATGAATATATAAATTGGTAATTAATTGGAGAGGACCATGCCTTCTCAAAATTTAAAAATTTGGGGAGGTGAATTGGGAATAATAACAAAATTTATATCAGTACTAAATTTACAATGTCACCAATGTAGATATATACCAATATTTCTTGATAATTATAAGTCAATATTTTAAGGTGATTTAAACCTTAGTAAAATTTTAATGATAAGATTCAGTATGCATTACAATTAATGCCAGAAGAATGATCAATACTTAATTATCTATCTTGATAAGATCTAATCGAAAATTTATTAAAATCGGCCTCTCTATTTTTTGAAATATCATTAATGTTAAGAGGAGATAAATTGCAATTAGCAAAAATATCAGGATAAAGGGAAAAATGAGAATCATAAGCAATAGTTATATAAGACTCTTTTTAGGAACTCTTGTGCATTATGCTCATTGTAAATTTCAAATTTGAGATCATTCATTTTTGTACTTGTGCTTTCTTGAAGAATGTTGCCTTGTTGTCTTGAACTTGGCATTTGTTCATCGTAAAAGAATTTAGAAATTTGTATAGCAGGCTGTGTATTATTGGAAACTTCGATTGCTACTTGTACTTGCGGATTTATGTTTTGAATTTAACACATAATGATTTTTAGATTTCAAAGCGGTATCTTCTTGCACTTGAATAGTAAAATTCTCCAAGCTTTGTGATTGAGATTCGCTGACATGTGAAGGTGCATCTTGATCTCTATCAATACTATAAAAAGTGCACACTAAATGAAGAAATTAATCGTACATAATAGAGGCCACTTCATCATCATGTGGTTGCATCTTCATATTGGAATTCTCAATTGTGTAAATATAATTGGAAGGAGTTTGAAAAAAGCTTGAAATACTTTCACATGGATTATGAATGGGAGGAAGAGAGAAAATATGTTCGTAGCAATCTAATAATTCCTCGTCCATAGGTTTTTCTTCAATTTTAAATTTCAAACAATTTAAACGAAAACTGATTGTAAAATCAATCAAAGATTCATTTTCAAATCTTTGTAAATCTTCAAAATCGTCACATACATGTTCGTAGTTATAGCCATCAAATTTACAAAGTAACATTGTTACAAATTGATCCCAGTTATGAATTGAGGAAATTGGAAGCGATTGACACCAGCTTCTAGCTTTTGCCAAGAATGTAAGAGTAAAAATCCTGCATAAATTACCATCATCAATTCCTTGAGGAATAAAATTTGAAAAATTTTGAATAAATTGAAAGACATTATTAAAAGCAAAAGAATTTATCTTATCATTAAACTTTACCTGAGACAAGAGTCTTACCACTTATGGTGGAGTATTGGAAGATGCATGTCCAGAAATACAACTCCAAATTGGAAGTTTAAAAGGATCCATTGTAATA
This sequence comes from Pinus taeda, assembly GCA_000404065.3. Classification (NCBI taxonomy): domain Eukaryota; kingdom Viridiplantae; phylum Streptophyta; class Pinopsida; order Pinales; family Pinaceae; genus Pinus; species Pinus taeda. The sequence goes on from APFE030171675.1 coordinate 98,034, forward strand.
AAAATAATATGTTTAGAATACAAAGACTCCAATAGACAACAAGTTTCAGGCCCTCCTTCTAGTGCCAAAATGTTGAAGCCTCGAAATTTGTTGCAACAACATGGGGGATGACCAGCTGGTCCGGACCTTAAAGCAACTCCTTTTCCGTTTAGAATGGTGGTTCCGACTAGTTCAACTATGTCTAGTTACCTTCTCTCAATCTCCAAAATGGCTTACAATATGACTTTCATCCACCAATGGAGAAGAGACATCGGATCAACCCTCTTGCTGATCTGGGGCTCAGCCAAGCCACAACTAAAGTTTGCCTCTTTTAAAATAAGACTTAGAAGAATGTAAAATTAAATCTAAATGCAAACTTATTCTATAATGCAAGCAAAATGAACTAAATCATAATCCTATCTCAATTAGGCAAATATAGATCTAACCCAACCAAGAGCAAGATATTTAAATGATTTAGATTTAAATATGTCTAACTTATGATGAATATCAAGTTAACGAAATAGTTCAATTAAATGACATTATGAATACCAAGTCACATTCTATTAAGAGACTTCTTGACTAAAATAATCAACCAACAACATTTAGGAATAAGTTCACAAAATGATATTCATTTTTTAATCAGTAATTCAAATAATTAAACAATAATATGAGGAAGAAGTTCACAACATATTACAATTTATTAAACCAACATTAAAAGACAGATTTCTTGAGTAAATAGTTACTCAAAAATTAGAATTCAACCTATAAGAGCAGAGATACATAATAACATATGATTGAGACAAATTACTCATACCGACAAAAGTGCACAAATATGAATAAAATGACACATTCCTACCATCCTAAAATGAAACTAGTATTTAAAATAGTAGTATTAGAAATACCAATTTATTGAATCCATTTCTCTAGCTCTGGTCTTCAACAATCCTTTACATTGCTTGAATTTTTGTTGTTACAACAAGAGATACAGAAGTGCAAACTCTATCTATCACACATAATTCAGAATGCAAAAGAAAAATCATCAATAATCCCCAGATCTAAGATTCTCACTCCTCCCACCTACAACTCTAAATCCCTATTACTTAAGTGTTTTTATAATTCCAGAATTGTAGAGGAGAGAAGCACTTATTACATTCTACAATCTGTTATTTATAATATTTACAAAGGAATTTAAAATAGGAAAGTTTGTTGAAAAATAAATCTTTTTAATCAATTTTCATTGGTTCAAAATTTCATTCTTCTGTTGTTGGAGCCTTCTCATTGATTGAGTTTTTTTTCTCTTCATATCTTCAACTATTTTCCTGCAAAAAGAAAATCAAAACAAAATTAAAATGCAAAAAAAAAATCACAATGCCAAATCTAAAATCAAAATAAATCTAATCAAATTCAATTAAATAAATAATTGAAAAGGAAATCTGAGCTTCTTATTGATGCCTGTGATAATTTAATTGACCAAGGATATAATTGACGAACGAATTTGCATTCAGAGGAGGCTTGGGCAAATGAAAATGTAAAAAATAAAACTTAGGAAAAATAGTTTTATTAACAATTCAGAGCTTGACCTTCTGCTAGATTTTAGACCTAATAAATGATCAAATCTGCTAAGGCAACCTCCTCCGAAATGTTCTCTATGATTTTATCTTTCTAATGAGTTGTCCTAGGTCTCATTTGGCTAAGTAAAACTCAATTTATGAGCTTCTGAATTTGGTATATTAAAATTGCCAAAATTCTGGAAATTTTGTTGCTTAAACTAAAAATATGAATTTTTTATAAATTCTATTTCTAATTTAATTGTTGTTATTAATTAATTAATAACAATTAATTATAATTGCATTTATTAATTCTTAACGAGTGCTTAAATTAACAAAATTATTTAAAATTTTTAATTTATAATAATTAATTAATAGTATTATATTATTTATATTATATATATATATATATATTATTATATATATATATTATTTAATTAATTTATAATATTATATTAATTAAAAAATTACAAAATATTTTAACACTCATGTATTAGGATTAGTGTGAGGAGGGTGGGATGTGAGGAATTAGTGGAGGGTATGGAGTGATAAAGTGGGAATGATAAGGAGTGAAGAGTGAAGTGGAGGATGGGTGAGGCCATGGCAATGGGAGTCATAATTTGTTTAAGAAAAAAATTATATTATAAATTTGTTATCCATCGCATAAAACCGAAAAATTGTGTATTGGAGTTTTAATACTGTTGCATAACAAAACAAAAAATTTTATTTGTGATATGTGATTTCCGATGTATCCAATCGCAATATCACATCGCACTTTTTTATCGTGGTCTTTAATCGCAGTTTTAAAATTGCAATTCTTGGAAGGAAGCAATTGATATGAAGTGGGGCCCACATGGAATTAATAATCCTACAAATTGGGCTATAGCCACTTTGCAATTTTGAGAATCTGGTCTTGGCAATTTGTTTTAGAATAATAAATTGGAGTAAATTACCAAGATTCTAAACACATTTTCATCCGTTGTGTGATTTAGTTGGATCATTTTGTAGGATTGTTAGTGAAAAAATAAAAAAATTAATAAAAATTAACTAAAAGCCAATATTTACAATGAATAACTATTGAACTCAATTAGTTACAAAAATTGAAATATTATACATTTATTTACAATTTAGTCGAGACGAGAAAATGATCAAACTTCAAAGTAGTGCCATTTACAAACCGGTTGACCAAATGAGGAGAAACAAGTATTGATGGAAAGCTTATGAAAAGTCAGATTAAATGAAGCAGTCAAAACATAAATTCGATAAATATAATTTTAAAAATGATAAAATTGTACTTAACAATTAACTTAAATGAAAATCATAAAAGATGCTTAGCCAAAACATTTATAGAAGGGTCCCCATTATTTGAGTCAATAACTCAAAAATGGGGGGTGTTGGGTTTTCCCTACAACAAATCCCTAACACATCACCTTACACCAACAATAATTCGATTCATGTAAATAAATTACATTCCAATAATGATTATTTGGTAGAGTCCCTAATACCCCTGGAATTTTAATTTTCTGCAATTTTAGCTGCAATTATATAGTGGTGAATTTTAATTTTTAAACTGATTGAGCCAAGAGGCCCATTCTACAGCCCAATGTGATGTGTGTATCTTTGTCAGTTCATCATCAAAGTTGAAATTTTGCTAATTTAGACCAAAATAAAAAATTTTAAAACCTCTAAAATAAAAAATAATTTAATAGCTATATAAAATATTTAATAATGTCTACTCATAAAAATTAAAATAAAAATAAAAAAAAAAATAAATTGCACATGAAGAAATTGCATCTCTCTTTACTCATATTAGATCCGTATTTTAAAAAAATCTATACTAATACTAATATATCATATCACACATGAAACACTACTCCGCTATCTTTCTAAAAATTACATTAAGCTTTGAGTTCCAGATCTCTACTCTGACTCTCAGATCTCTACTCACAACATCAATCCTATATATCACTGTTACTCAATAACATATCAAATACATGCAATTTTACCTAAAAATAAAAGCAAACTAACCACTATTGTATTCCTAAAAAATGGAATATATATAATATTTAATAATGTAAAAAAACCTTCGGAGCTCTCCCAAACTAACCTAGAATCTAGATGCTTCTAGTCTTTAAGTTCCCATTAAAAGCAAAATTAATTCAAGGATCGCATTGTGTTTAGTATATATGTGGAATTCTGACCTGGATTTTCTCCACATTTTCCAGAGCTTTATGGTTTTTTCAATTGAAATATATATATATATTAAGCTGAATTTAAAATTTTTATAAATAATTAAAATAATATATTAATTAAATAGTTAGTAATGTAAATAAAAATCAATTTTAAAAAAAAAAAAATATTTACACACATTATAAATTTTTTAAATATATACAAATAACCGAATTATAATTTTATTTAAATAATAATGATAATACTAATTTTAGTTATAAACAAATTTAATATATAATTGATATATTATTTAAGAAAATGCATGAAACAAGATTTTTAATTTGATTTTGTCTATGGTTTGGTAGATGACTTATCAATATCACATATTCAAAAATTCATAACTCATTTCACTTTTCATTTGACTTTTTTATTAATTTAAAAAGGAAAAAAAAACATAACAACTTTGGAAATTAAATTTCAGGCTTTGATTGGTTATATTATTTTAGATGTTAAATTCTACCATCCACATAATATGTATTAATAATTAAATTAAATTTTTTGAAGTCTTATTATAAAATAAACATGTCTATCCATATAACACTACTTTTTTGTTATTAAAATTAAATAAATGTTATGTTAGATTTTAAAGTAAAAATAATAATAATAAAATATTTTAAACACTAAAGTATATAATTTTCTAAAATTTTAATTTTAAAATATTATTTTTTGAAAAATGAAATATTGTAAAGGTAATTGGGCCTAGAGTATGCCCTAAAATTGCTTCTACTTGGCTAAGAGCTAGTCTTCCTTGGACTTAAGGAAACATGTTAACGACCCAAGACCTAGAGGCATATGGCAGGAGTGAAAGCTTGGCCCCTTACGGACCACCAGTGGGTCATCCCAAGTGGCGTAGTTTTCCTTGAATAATGGTTATGAGTCAACATGCATTCCCAGTTAGTAATCATTCTAGGTGGTGTGGTTTTCCTTGAATAACGGTGATGAGTTAGCCCGCATTCCTAGTTAGCATTCATTCTAGGTGGTGCGATTTTCCTTGAATCGTGGTTAGTAGCCAGATATGGTTGTTCTCAATGCTAGTTTGACCCATCATTAGGATGAAAATTGATGAGAGAAGGAGGGGAAGGTATAATATAAATAAGGAAAAGGTAAGGAAAAGAATGAATCATGATTAGTAGCCAGAGATGGTTGTCCTCACTGCTAGTTTAACCCATCATTAGGATGAAAATGGCTGAGAGAAGGGGGCGAAGGTATAATATAAATAAGAAAAAGGTAAGGAAAAGAATGAGTCGAAAGAGAGAAAACCCTAAAAAATGAAGAGGCGTATCGAAATTAATTAATAATAATTATGTAGAAATAATTCTAATAATAATAATTCTAAATAATTATTAATTATTTTATATTAATACTTAATTTTAAATCATATATACTCTTTTAGTATTTATTTTAGATAATGAAATTATATTAAATAATAATTGATACTATATTAAATAAATAAATATCTCGGAGTCAAGTTTAAGGGGGTGATTGTTAGGGTGATTCAGGTAAACCTGACTCCATCAAGTTATCACTAGTTTTTGGCCTTTAGGTTTATGGGTGCCCATGTTTTTTCCCATGATATTCATGTTTAATGTAGCATATATAAAGGCCAAAAAGTTCCATGTAAATCAAGTTATCACTAGTTTTTGGCCTCCAAGTTTATGGGGGCCCATGGTTTTTCCCATGGTATTCATGTTTAATATAGTGTATATAAAGGCCAAAAAGCGCCATGGTAAGTTGTCATGTTGGGCAGTGGTATCAAGCAAGTGTCTTTAGACACCACTACCTCTCTCGGTGCTATATGATCCTAACATTAGGTATCAAAGTCGGTGTAATAACTCTTGTTGTGTGTATAGTTTTGTTGTCGGTGTGCGAAATTTGATTGTGGATAGATCTACATGTGAGGAAGCTCGATCAACATTGATCTCATAATATATCTCACATTGCCAAAATTTTAAAAATCATGAACCTTTTTTAATTTAAATTTTAACTATAATTCCAATTAAATTAAAATCACATGGCTATATAAATTAAATTATTGGTAAATGTTGATAGGTATCAAAACATTTATCTCATAATACATTCACATTACCAAAATTTAAAAAAAAAAAAAACTAATTATAAATTATTGTTATTATCAAGTCTAAAAGGAACATACACACACACACACATATATATATATAACCATGGAGATTCACCTCCACTTTATCATGGAGATCCTTAACTTGTATTTATGCTTTTTTACAATACTATGGGTCAATACCATTACTTACTAATACCATATACCTAAAAAACCATAACTCATGTCTATACGGCCCATGTTCATATGACATTTTTTTTAATTAATCAATTAATGAAAAGAGTAAAAAGAAATAGCTACTTTTGAGATAAATCCCTACCCTTGATTTGTAAATACAACTAAGAATATTCTAGAATATTCCATAGAGGTTAAATCTCTACCATCCACCTTTTTGTCTTCTTCTTTTCAAGGAAAGAATTCAGCTTGCCTCTCAACCTAAGGACTAGAGTGAGGTCGGTGGTATCAGTCCATTCCAGAGGTATACTCACTTAAGAGTTCAAGACTCAAATCCAAAATAACAATATTCATAGGCATGAAGCTATTATAATTTATCATGTCATTATAACTCATCATGTCTCTCTAGAAAAGAAAGAGAGAGGTTGTTGGTACTTGGCTAACCCACAATATAGATTCAATTGAGAGGAACAAAGAGAGGTTTTCAGTACCTGGTCCCTGAATAGCCCTCAATATAGATTCACTTAAGAGGGGCATTGCAAAACATTGGGGGGTGTTGGTCCTTGACTAGCCCACAATATAGATTCACTTAAGAGGGGCATTGGAGACAGCTAGGGGGGAAGAAAAATTATATCCCTCTCACCCAGAAGGCAAGATAGAATTTGTTACTACCTAGCCACTCACTTAAAAGCACAACATAGTTTATATATATATATAATTCTTTTATTTCAAAATCAAATAATAATTTAATTTTGACACAATTTAATTATTGAACATTTTGGTTTCTTTGGCCAGAATTTGAAGGATATAATTTTGAGCAGGATTGCAATTTTTTATATTTAAATTGTGTTTCTACATATATAAATGGATTCAAATTCCTAAAATTCTATGAAACAATTAGGATTGTGCACATGACATAAATCCCAACAAATTCTTGGTAGAATTAGAGAAAATTTAACTAAAAAATATGCCCAAAAGAAATTAGAGTACTCTTAATTTTAAATCAAAACCCTATAACTTTATTATGCTGTAAGGCGTTCCCTTTTGAGAAGAAATCCCCTCCCATGCCACTTGTGCCATTGTGGACCATTGATTTTTGTGTTAGACGATTGAGTTATCGTCTACCCTATGATCATAATAATGATTATGTACATTTGCTATGTTACGCCATACATTTTTGATGTGGCATGGGTCTCCTGGATTTACGCCCCATAAGTGTGTAGATTTTTGGCTGCCAAGAACCGTTCCCCATATGCCACATATGGTTTGGAATGACTGAAGCCCTAACTGATGTCGTTGTTTGTCTTCTTGCTACCTTTCTTCTGGTAGCTTGCAACTTGTGGGCATGGTTCATTGTAGGAACTCAAAAATCCTTACAATTACTATAAATTTCAATTTTACATCCAGCACAAATCTTCTATTATTCTTTCAATATCCTTTCAGAAACACATTCAACATACAACAATGGTTTTCTTGTAGAAAACAATGAAGCTCCATCGTCAAAATCCTCAGAGTCTGATATTGTGGATCAAGTTTGTGGGTTTCTGCATCACAATCAATAGAATCTGCTACAAGTAGTTTAATGGTGTGCTTCTTTTGAAATCTTATGAGAGGATTTGAGTCGACATGCTGAATTCACTATTATGTTGGTTTAAATTTACAAGCACATTATTGTTAACTATCTCATTGTAGTTTTCCTCAAATGTGCAGGCGTGCTATTGTTATCTATCTCACTTGGGTTTTCCTCTCGCTCAAGGGATTCATTTCAGGAAATGCAACAGTCTTTTTGTTAAGTCACGTTCAAGTTGGTCTCTGGTTATGTCTTCTATTAATTTTTTTTTCGTAAGGTTCCAAGGCTTGAGGATTATGCTATTTTATTAACATTTCAATTGGGTTTTTTTCATTTTCAATTCTACTATCTCAGGGAGTTTATCCACGAGTAATGCATTGGTATTTTTGTTAAACCCATTCCGGGTGTTTTTCCTGGTAATTTTTGGCATTAATTTCTTGGTTTTGATAGGTTCCAAAGCAAGAGGATTTTTGTGTAATTTGGAGGTTTTTAAGGATAAATATGGGAAAGAGGAAGTCATCGAAGAAGCCAACAACAAAGAAAAAGCAAGAAAAGATCAGTGCAGTCTTCAGTTTCCCTTTCTGCAACCAAGAGAGCAATGTTGTGTGTCGCATGTGAGTACATTCCCTTTTTTTCACATTCAAACCCTAAACCTACACAAAGTAGGTTTTGCACATTAGCTTGGTTAAAACAATGGCTAATATATTTACTTTTTCTGGGTTTTCATTGATTAACCCATAACGATTGTAGTGGTCGTCCAATTGGATAAAAAGATCAATTAATATTTGAAGATGCGAAAATGTTCCCCTTCTTATCTACCCTTTGAAACTGTTGAATTAGGAAGCCCAATTAGACTTAATTTGCTCTTGTATATTTTTGTTGGGAAGTTTAAAAATGAAGAAGTCGATTCTCTATCTCGAATAACAGTTTTTATTTTTTATGATTTTATGACAAAATGTGTGGCCCATGGTCTCAACTCTCTCAGGAGGTTTTCCTTTCTAAAAATTTACATATTGTGTAGATTTCTACAGATTGAACTTCAGACTGCATAAGGAGAGTTTTAACTCATAAATATCAATGGATCACCCAAACCTAAATTTGTTGGCACAGGATATGTGCATTAAACAATACTATGACAATACTTAGTGATATATGTTGGATTGATGGTAATTGGAAGCATTGAGCAAGCCCATTGATGTGTAAGTTTTATGAGCCATATATTTTACTGTTTGGGTTGTCATATGCCTTTTTCTGTAGTAGTGTAGTTAGATAAGCTGATTAGTGATATTTATAGAGGTTTGAATTATTGAACAAAGGTTGGCCTTGTTGAATTGGCGAAGGATTTTCATACTCAATAGAGTAATGAATACTCTATGTATGTCTCAAAAATTTTAATGTCTAAATTTGTTTGCAGGTATTGAGATTGGATTGATGAATGTGAGCATATAAATAATTTTGAATAAAATATATACATTTGCATATTTCATATCTCTTGAACAATCTACTCAGTCCTATGTTTTGCAAGATCTATTGCGGATATGAAAATTATTGTAACTAATTATGAATAAAATGGATACATCTGCATATTGCATATCTCTTGAACAATCTACTTGGTCCTATGTTTTGGAGGAGCTATTGCAGACATGGAAATTGTTGTAACCAACAATTTCCCATACATAGTTTGGGTGACCAGCAACAATCCAAACAGAGGTGAATAGCTTGAGAGCAGACAACCATGGAATTTAACTCCTCCTAAGCTGCAACAGACTAGGAGGATTTGAGAACAAATGGACTGTAAATTTGATAAATCATGAGTGGGAAATTTCACCACGTCCAAGGTGCCACCCCCACCACATTGACCAAGTACCGGGTCTACAGGTATTCCTATTTGGATTACTACTATGTCTCCATCATCGATGGATTTACTGTGTCCATATCCATCAATCCATTAACTCCCAATACAATTTCCGAATGCATTATTGTGTCCTGCAAATCAAACATAAACACTATTTGCAAGCCAAAGTTAAAGGTGGAAGGAGGTTGCAAGAGCGGGTGTGCGATTTTTCCTACTAATGATCACTATTGATGCACTAACAATTATTCTCATCAGTGCTCTCCCAGTACTCACTACTGTTTTTTCAAGGTCCAATGCCTCGATTCCATCGAAGAAGCCAACGAAATACATCTGCATATTGTGTATCTCTTGAACATTGTTTTTTGATATATGGATGTTCCTTTCATGAGTTTCTATGTGAATCAGAGAGCATCTGTAGTTTGGATGTACATTCCTTAGGAATAATGTAGGCAACCTTTTGAACAAATTCACAATATCCTAACTTGGCTTTCAATGATCATGTTTTAGAAATAACTGTGATGTTCAGTCTCATAGGATTAGCTGGGTATATAACAATAACATTGGTTGTTAGTTTAAACTATACCTGAAATATATATGTGCTTCTATTTTTGTAGGCAAAATCTCTTATGGTTGAAGTAGTTATTTAATTTTATTTCTTTTGGTATTACCTTGATCTAATCAAGTGTTAGGATATTGAATTTTACGTGATTTGTTATTTTCAAATGTTTGGGAATGAGAGATTATGATTTGTGTATCTACACATGAAATTAGCTATGGTTGAAGTATTTAATTTTGATTCTGTTTTCTTTTCCCTTTGTGTTTACTAAGTAATGGGATATTGAATTTTACAAGGTTTGTCATTTTGAAATGTCTTGGAATGAGATATTGTTTAGTTTTAGTTTAATTACTCAAGTGTTTTCCCTTATAAAATTGCAATATTCTTTTTATGACACTGTTTATGGATACTACTATTCTTTCAAGTTGATACCATTGGAATCTATGAATGTGCTTTTCCCCTAATGTATATATTCAAAATAGTGAAATGTGCAATAACCTTTTGATTCTTTAAAGAGGATGCAAGGGTAACCTATTCATTTCATATGAAAAAATTTTATGTATGTTTATGCAAGGGTTATGTTACCAGCTTATGCAATTATCTCATGCAACAACCAATACAGATTAAAAAATGTGTCGTCGATTCTTTCGATGTCCTTTCTTGTCAATGGAAATTTATTTTTAAGGAATAAAGCGTAAGAGGGGAACTTTTGACCCCATGCATGTGTTAATAATAACATATCTATATGATATGAAATTAGCATGAATATAATGTTTGTTGTAATATTTGTGGTTTATAAAGATAGATTAGGAAAACAAGTCTGCACTTTTCAAAATGGTGTACCAGCCAATGACTAACCAAAATTGTTAACAAATCTTTAAACATCATGCAAGCTCGAGTATCTATTCTTGAGTATCTATTCTAGCTTTCAAGTTAGTAGCCTTATAGTCATTAGAACTGTTTGGTTTGTAGGTTTTAACCCCGTACAGAAATTACCTGCATACGAATTCTAAATCACAGGAAAAATAAAAATGCGAGAGCATAACACATAAAACACATATACACAGAGATTTCCCACTGAATCTCAAAACCGAGACTACCAGCTTGATTTTTCATTATTTCTTTCAATGTTACAATACATATTTATACATGCCGA